>JAJEJO010058678.1:0-13672 GCA_020662805.1 Glaucomys volans | reverse complement strand
GACGTGTGTAGGAGGGCATTATGATGTGTATAGGAGGAATGTAGCACGTGTCAAGTAGGGCTCTAGGCCATGTGCAAGAGGGCTTTAAGACATGTGCAAGAGGGCTTTAAGATGTGTGCAGGAGAGCCCTAGGACCTGTGTAGGAGGCCTCAGTGACATGTGGAGGAGGGCTGTGGGAAGTGTTCAGCAGGTCTGTAAGACGTGTGCAGGGGGTGTAGGATGTGTGCAGGAGAGCTGTAAGATATGTGTAGGAGTGCTCCAGGACGTGTGTAGGATGTCTCTAGGATGTGTTTAGGAGGGTGTTAGGACGTGGGTAGGAGGGCGGCAGGACTTGTGAATTAAGGCTCTAGGATGAGTGCCCGAGGGTTGTAGGATTGGTGAAGGAGGGCTCTAGAACGAGTGTACGAGAGGTTCATGACATGTGCAAAAAGACTGTAGGACGAGTGTAAGAGGGCTCTTGGTTGTGTGAAGGAGGATTTAGGATGTGTGCTGGAGGGCTGTAGGACGTGTGGAGAGCACTAGGATGTGTGTAGGAGTGCTCCAGGACATGTGCAGGAGGGCTCAAATTCGTGTGCAGGAGGGCTGTAGGACGTGGGAATGAGGCCTCTAGCACGTGTGTACGAGGGCTTTATGACACGTGCGGGAGGGATCTAGGATCATTGTAGGAGGGCTCTAGGATGTGTGTAGAAGGGATCTAGGATGATTGCAGAAGGGCTATCAGACATGTTAAGGATGTCTCTAGGACGTGTTTAGGAGGGCTCTCTGATGTGTGCAGAGGTCTCTAGCACCTTTGCAGGAGGATTGTAGGACATGTAGAGGAGGGCACTAGGACGTGTGTAGGAGGGCTCCAGGATGTGTGTCAGAAGGCTCAGGTATGTGGGGCGGGCTGTATGGTGTGTGCAGGAGGTCTGTAGGACATGTGCAGGAGGGTTGTAGGACATGTGCAGGAGAGCTCTAGGACGTGTGTAGTCGTGCTCCAGGACGTGTGTAGGAGGGCTCCATGATGTGTGTAGGAGGGCTCAGGGATGTGGGGCTAGCTCTAGGGTGTGTGCAGGAGTTCTGTAAGACATGTGCAGGAGGGTTGTAGGACGTGTGCAGGAGAGCTCTAGGACGTGTGTAGTCGTGCTCCAGGATGTGTGTTGGAGGGCTGTAGTATGTGTGTAGGAGGGTTCTAGGACGTGCGTTAGAGGGCTGCAGGACTTGTGAATTAAGGCTCTAGGACATGTGCAGAAGGGATGTAAGACGTGTGAAGGAGAACTGCAGGACGTGTGCAGGAGATCACTAGGATGTGTGTGGGAGGGCTCTAATATGTGTTTAGGAGGGATCTAGGAAGTGTGTAGGAGGGCTCAATTACATGTGTACCAGGGCTGTAGGATTTGTGAAGGAGGGATCAAGGACATGTCCTAGAGGACTGTAAGTCGTGTTCAGGAGAACTCTAGGATGTGTGCAGGAGAGCTTTATGTCATGTGCTGGAGGGCTCTAGGATGTGTGTAGGAGGGCTCCAGGTCGTTTGCAGAAGGGCTCTATGATGTGTGCACGACGGCTCTTGACATGTGCAGGAGAACTGAAAGAGGTGTGTAGGCAGTCTGTACCACGTGTGTAGGAGAGCTCTAGTATGTGTATAGGAGGGATCTAAGATGTGTGTAGTAGGGTGCTAAAACCTGTGTAGGACGGCTGCACAACATGAATGAGAGCTCTAGGATGTGTTGAGGAGGGCTCTGGGACATGTGCACGAGGTCTGTAGGACGTGTGCAGGAGGGTTCTAAGACATGTGCAGGAGGGGTCTAGGACGTGTGTATGAGGGTCTAGGACATGCATAGGAGGGCTGCAGGACTTGTGAATTAAGGATCTAGGACGTGTGCAGGAGGGATGTAGGACGGGTGTATGAGGGCTCTAGATGTGTGTACGTGGGCTTTATGACATGTGCAGGAGGACTCTAGGATCTGTGTAGGAGTGCTCTTTGTTGTGTGTAGGAGGATCTATGACGTGTGCAGGAGTACTGTAGGACTTGTGAAGGAGGGCTCTAGGATATGTGTGGTAGGGCTCTAGTTCGTGTGTAGGAGGATTCTGGGATATCTTTGGGGGGCTGTAGGACTTTTGAAGGAGGGCTGGAGGACGTGTGAAGTAGGACTCTAGGACGTGTGCAGGAGGGTTGTAGGACGTATGAAAGAGGGATCTAGGTCTTGTGAAGGAGGACTCAAAGATATGAGCAGGAGGTATGTGTGAATTGTGCAGGCCGAATATAGGACGTGTGCATGAGGGCTGTAGGACGTGTGTAGGAGGGCTTTTGAGCATGTGTAGGAGGGTTGAAGGACTTTGCAGGAGAGTGGAGGATGTCTGAACGAGGGCTCTAGGATGTGTGGAGGATGGCTTTATGAAGTGTATAGGAGGAATGTAGGACATGTCAAATAGGGCTCTAGATTGTTTGCAAGAGGGCTATAAGACGTGTGCAAGAGGGTTTTAAGACATGGCAGGAGGCGTCTAGGATGTGTGTAGGAGGGCTCAGGGACATGTATAGCAGGACTGTAGAATGTGTGCAGGAGGACTGTAGGATGTGCACGGGGGCAGTAGGACATGTGCAGGAGGGGGCTAGGACGTGTGTAGGATTGCTCCAGGACTTTTGTAGGAGGGCTCTAGGTCGTGTGTATGAGGGTCTAGGACATGCATAGGAGGGCTGCAGGACTTGTGAATTAAGGATCTAGGACGTGTGGTGGAGGGATGTAGGACGGCCTAAAGAAGGCTCTAGCATGTGTGTATGAGGGCTTTATGACATGTGCAGGAGGACTCTAGGGACTGTGTAGGAGGGCTCTTGGTTGTGTGTTGGAGGATCTAGGATGTGTGCAGTAGGTTGTAGGACGTGTAATGGAGGGCTGTAGGACATGTGTAGGAGGGCTCTAGGACGTGTGTAGGAGGGCTGTAGGACTTTTGATTGAGGGCTGAAGAACATGTGAATTAGGACTCTAGGACGTGTGCAGGAGGGTTGTAGGACGTGTGAAAGAGGGCTCTAGGTCTTGTGAAGGAGGACTCAAAGATGTGAGCAGGAGGTATGTGTGAATTGTGCAGGCCGGATGTAGGACTTGTGCATGAGGGCTGCAGGAGGTGTGTAGGGGGGCTCTAGGACGTGGGGAGGAGGGCTCTGTGACATGTGCAGGAGGCATCTAGGACTTTTGCAGGATGGCTGTAAAACGTGTGCCGGAGGGCTCTAGGAAGTGCGTTGGAGTGCTCTAGGACATGTGTAGGAGGGCTCTAGGACATGTGTAGGAGGGCTCTGGGACATGTGTAGGAGGGCTGTAGGATGTGTGTAGGAGGACTCTAGGATGTTTTTCGGAGGGCTATAGTACATGTGTAGGAGGGTTTATGACGTGTAGAGGGGGAATGTAGCACGTGTCAAGTAGGACTCTAGGTCATGTGCAAGAGGGCTTTAAGACGTGTGCAAGAGGGCTTTAAGATGTTTGCAGGAGTGCTCTAGGACCTGTGTAGGAGGCCTCAATTACATGTGGAGGAGGGCTGTGGGAATTGTTGAGGAGGTCTGTAAGACGTGTGCAGGCGGTGTAGGATGTGTGCAGGAGACCTTAGGATATGTGTAGGAGTGCTCCAGGACGTGTGTAGGAGGTCTCTAGGATGGGTTTAAGAGGGTTCTAGGAAGTGCGTAGGAGGGTGGCCAGACTTGTGAATTAAGGATCTAGGATGTGTGCCGGAGGGATGTAGGATGGGTGAAGGAGAGCTCCAGCACGAGTGTATGAGAGGTTTATGACATGTGCAGAAGCACTCTAGGACATGTGTAGGAGGGCTCTTGGTTGTGTGAAGGAGGATTTAGGATGTGTGCTGGAGGGCTGTAGGACGTGTGAAGGAGAGCTCTAGGATGTGTGTAGTAGTGCTCCAGGACATGTGCAGGAGGGCTCTAATTCGTGTGCAGGAGGGCTGTAGGACGTGGGAAGGAGGCCTCTAGCACGTGTGTACGAGGGCTTTATGATACGTGCGGGAGGGATCTAGGATCTGTGTAGGAGGGCCCTAGGATGTGTGTAGAAGGGATCTAGGATGATTGCAGAAGGGCTCTCAGACATGTTAAGGATGTCTCTAGGACGTGTTTAGGAGGGCTCTCTGATGTTTGCAGAGGTCTCCAGAACCTTTGCAAAAGGGTTGTAAGACATGTACAGGAGGGCACTAGGACGTGTGTAGGAGGGCTCCAGGATGTGTGTAGGAGGGCTCAGGGATGTGGGGCGGGCTGTAGGGTGTGTGCAGGAGGCCTGTAGAACATGTGCAGGAGGGTTGTAGGACTTGTGCAGGAGAGCTCTATGATGTGTGTAGTCGTGCTCCAGGATGTGTGTAGGAGGGCTATAGGAGGTGTGTAGTAGGGTCTAGGACATGCGTAGGAGTGCTGCAGGACTTGTGAATTAAGGGTCTAGGACGTGTGCAGTAGGGATGTAGGACGGCTGAAATAGGGCTCTAGCATGTGTGTTCGAGGGCTTTATGACATGTGCAGGAGGACTCTAGGGCCTGTGTAGGAGGGCTCTTGGTTGTGTGTCAGAGGATCTAGGACGTGTGTTAGAGGGCTGCAGGACTTGTGAATTAAGGCTCTAGGACATGTGCAGAAGGGATGTAATACCTGTGAAGGAGAGCTGCAGGACGTGTGCAGGAGATCACTAGGATGTGTGTGGGAGGGCTCTAATACGTGATGAGGAGGGATCTAGGAAGTGTGTAGGAGGGCTCAATTACATGTGTACCAGGGCTGTAGGATTTGTGAAGGAGGGCTCAAGGACGTGTGCTAAAGGATTGTAGGTCGTGTTCAGGAGAACTCTAGGATGTGTGCAGGAGAGCTTTATGTCATGTTGGAGGACGGCTCTATGAAGTGTATAGGAGGAATGTAGGACGTGTCAAGTAGGCCTCTAGGTTGTTTGCAAGAGGGCTTTAAGACGTGTGCAAGAGGGTTTTAAGACGTGTGCAGGAGGGCTCTAGGATGTGTGTATGAGGGCTCAGGGACGGGTAAAAGAGGACTGTAGAATGTGTGCAAGAATTGTGTAGAATGTGCACGTGGGATGTAGGACATGTGCAGGAGGGGTCTAGGACCTGTGTAGGAGTGCTCCAGGACGTTTGTTGGAGGGCTCTAGGACGTGTGTAGGAGGGTCTAGGACATGCGTAGGAGGGCTGCAGGACTTGTGAATTAAGGGTCTAGGACGTGTGCAGGAGGGCTGTAGGACGTGTGTAGGAGGGCTGTAGGACGTGTGTAGGAGGGCTGTAGGACGTTTGATGGAGGGCTGAAGGAGGTGTGAAGTAGGACTCTAGGACGTGTGCAGGAGGGTTGTAGGATGTGTGAAAGAGGGCTCTAGGTCTTGTGAAGGAGGACTCAAAGATGTGAGCAGGAGGTATGTGTGAATTGTGCAGGCGGGAAGTAGAACGTGTGCATGAGGGCTTTAGGACGTGTGTAGGAGGGTTGGAGGACCTTTGCAGGCGGGTGGAGAAAGTGTGAAGGAGGACTCTAGGATGAGTGGAAGAGGGTTCTGTGACGTGTGCAGGAGGGGTCTAGGACGTCTGCAGGATGGCTGTAAAACGTGTGCAGGAGGGCTCTAGGAAGTGTGTTGGAGGGCTCTAGGACATGTGTAGGAGGGCTCTAGGACATGTGTACAAGGGCTCTGGGTCATGGGTTGGAGGTCTCTGGGACATTTGTAGGAGGGCTGTAGGATGTGTGTAGGAGGGATCTAGGATGTTTTTCGGAGAGCTGTAGGAAGTGTGTAGGAGGGCTTTATGACGTGTGTAGGCAGAATGTAGAACGTGTCAAGTAGGGCTCTAGGTCATGTGCAAGAGGGCTTTAAGACGTGTACAAGAGGGCTTTAAGATGTGTGCAGGAGGGCTCTAGGACCTGTGTAGGAGGCCTCAGGGACTTGTGGAGGAGGGCTGTGGGAAGTGTTCAGGAGGTCTTAAGACGTGTGCAGGGGAGTGTAGGATGTGTGCAGGAGAGCTGTACGATTTGTGTAGGAGGGCTCCAAGACGTGTGTAGGAGGTCTCTAGGATGTGTTTAGGAGGGTTCTAGGACTTGCATAGAGGGGGGCAGTACTTTGAATTAAGCCTCTGGCATGTGTGCCGGAGGGATTTAGGATGGGTGAAGGAGGGCTCTAGGCCGTGTGGAGGAGGGCTCTGTGACGTGTGCAGGAGGGATCTAGGAAGTGGGTTGGAGGGCTATAGGATATGGGTAGGAGTGCTCTAGGACATGTGTAGGAGGGCTCTGGTCATGTGTCGGAGGGCTGAAGAATGTGTGTAAGAGGGCTCTAGGATGTTTTTCGGAGGGCTGTAGGACGTGTGTAGGAGGGCCTTATGACGTGTATAGGAGGAATGTAGCACTTGTCAAATAGGGCTCTAGGTCATGTGCAAGAGGGCTTTAAGACGTGTGCAAGAGGGCTTTAATATGGGTGCAGGAGGGCTCTAGGACCTGTGTAGGAGGCCTCAGGGACATGTGGAGGAGGGCTGTGGGACTTGTTCAGGAGGTCTGTAAGACGTGTGCAGGGGGCGTAGGATGTGTGCAGGAGAGCTGTAGGATATGTGTTGGAGTGCTCAAGGACATGTGTAGGAGGTCTCTAGGATGTGTTCATGAGGGTTCTAGGACGTGGGTAGGAGGGCGGCAGGACTTGTGTATTAATGGTCTAGGATGTGTGCCGGAGAGATGTAGGATGGGTGAAGGAGGGCTCTAGCACGAGTGTATGAGAGGTTTATGACATGTGCAGAAACACTCTAGGACATGTGTAGGAGGGCTCTTGGGTGTGTGAAGGAGGATTTAGGATGTGTGCTGGAGGGCTGTAGGACGTGTGAAGGAGAGCTCTAGGATGTGTGTGGGAGTGCTCCAGGACATGTGCAGGAGGGCTCTAATTCGTGTGCAGGAGGGCTGTAGGACATGGGAAGGAGGCCTCTAGCACGTGTGTACGAGGGCTTTATGACACGTGCGGGAGGGAACTAGGATCTGTGTAGGAGGGCTCTAGGATGTGTGTAGAAGGGATCTAGGATGATTGCAGAAGGGCTGTCAGACATGTTAAGGATATCTCTAGGACGTGTTTAGGAGGACTCTCTGATGTGTCCAGAGGTCTCTAGCACCTTTGCAGGATGGTTGTAGGACATGTAAAGGAGGGCAATGGGACGTGTGTAGGAGGGATCCAGGATGTGTGTAGGAGGGCTCAGGGATGTGGGGCGGGTTGTAGGGTGTGTGCAGGAGGTCTGTAGGACATGTACAGGAGGGTTGTAGGACGTGTGCAGGAGAGCTCTAGGACGTGTGTAGTCGTGCTCCAGGATGTGTGTAGGAGGGCTCTAGTATGTGTGTAGGAGGGTTCTAGAACGTGCGTTAGATTGCTGGAGGACTTGTAAATTAAGGCTCTAGGACATGTGCAGAAGGGATGTAAGAAGGGTGAAGGAGAGCTGCAGGACGTGTGCAGGAGATCACTAGGATGTGTGTGGGAGGGCTCTAATACATTTTGAGGAGGGATCTAGGAAGTGTGTAGGAGGGCTTTATGACATGTATAGGAGGAATGTAGCACGTGTCAAGTAGAGCTCTAGGTCCTGTGCAAGAGGGCTTTAAGATGTGTGAAGGAGGGCTCTAGGACCTGTGGAGGAGGCCTCAGGGACATGTGGAGGAGGGCTGTGGATCGTGATCAGGAGGTCTGTAAGACATGTTCAGGGGGGTGTAGGATGTGTGCAGGAGAGCTGTAGGGTATGTTAGGAGTGCTCCAGGACGTGTGTAGGAGATCTCTAGGATGTGTTTAGGAGGGTTCTAGGACATGCGTAGGAGGGCGGCAGGACTTGTGAATTAAGGCTCTAGGATGTGTGCTGGATGGATTTAGCATGGGTGAAGGAGGTCTCTAGCACGAGTGTATGAGAGGTTTATGACATGTGCAGAAGCACTCTAGGATATGTGTAGGAGGGCTCTTGGTTGTGTGAAGGAGGATTTAGGATGTGTGCTGGAGGGCTGTAGGACATGTGAAGGAGAGCTCTAGGATGTGTGTAGGTGTGCTCCAAGACATGTACAGTAGGGCTCTAATTCGTGTGCAGGAGGGCTGTAGAACGTGGGAAGGAGGCCTCTAGCACGTGTGTACGAGGGCTTTATGACACGTGCAGAAGGGATCTAGGATTTGTGTAGGAGGGCCCTAGGATGAGTGTAGAAGGGATCTCGGATGATTGCAGGATGGCTGTCAGGCATGTTAAGGATGTCTCTAGGACGTGTTTAGGAGGTCTCTGATGTGTGCAGAGGTCTCTACCACCTTTGCAGGAGGGTTGTAGGACATGTACAGGAGGGCACTAGGACATGCGTAGTAGGACTCCAGGATGTGTGTAGGAGGTCTCAGGGATGTGGGGCGGGCTGTAGTTGTGTGTGCAGGAGGTCTGTAGGACATGTGCAGGAGGGTTGTAGTATGTGTGCAGGAGATCTCTAGGACGTGTGTAGTCGTGCTCCAGGATGTGTGTAGGAGGGCTCTAGTATGTGTGTAGGAGGGTTCTAGGACGTGCGTTAGAGGGCTGCAGGACTTGTGAATTAAGGCTCTAGGACATGTGCAGAAGGGATGTAAGACGTGTGAAGGAGAACTGCAGGACGTGTGCAGGAGATCACTAGGATGTGTGTTGGAGGGCTCTAATATGTGTTTAGGAGTTTTCTAGGAAGTGTGTAGGAGGGCTCAATTACATGTGAACCAGGGCTGTAGGATTTGTGAAGGAGGGCTTAAGGACATGTGCTAGAGGACTGTATGTCGTGTTCAGCAGAACTCTAGGATGTGTACAGGACAGCTTTATGTCATGTGCAGGAGGGCTCTAGGACGTGTGTAGGAGGGCTCCAGGTCGTTTGCAGAAGGGCTCTATGATGTGTCCACGATGGCTCTTGACATGTGCAGGAGGGCTGAAAGAGGTGTGTAGGCGGTCTGTAACACATGTGTAGGAGTGCTCTAGTATGTGTATAGGAGGGATCGAAGATGTGTGTATTAGGGTGTTAAAATGTGTGTAGGACGGCTGTACAACATGAATGAGAGCTCTACGATGTGTTGAGGAGGGCTCTGGGACATGTGCAGGAGGTCTGTAGGACGTGTGCAGGAGGGTTCTAAGACGTGTGCAGGAGGGGCCTAGGACGTCTGTAGCAATGCTCCAGGACGTATGTAGGAGAGCTCTAGGATATGTGTAGGAGGGTCTAGGACATGCATAGGGGGGCTGCAGGACTTGTGAATTAAGGATCTAGAACTTGTGCAGGAGGGATGTAGGACGGGTGAAAGAGGGTTCTAGATGTGTGTACGTGGGCTTTATGACATGTGCAGGAGGACTCTAGGATCTGTGTAGGAGTGCTCTTTGTTGTGGGTAGGAGGATCTAGGACATGTGCAGGAGGGCTATAGGACTTGTGAAGGAGGGCTGTAGGACATGTGTGGAAGGGCTCTGGGTCGTGTGCAGGAGGATTCTGGGATATGGTAGGAGGGATGTAGGACTTTTGAAGGACGTGTGAATTAGTCCTCTAGGACGTGTGCAGGAGGGTTGTAGGACGTGTGAAAGAGGTCTCTAGGTCTTATGAAGGAAGACTCAAAGATGTGAGCAAGATGGATGTGTGAATTGTGCAGGCCGGATGTAGGACGTGCGCATGTGGGCTGTAGGACGTGTGTAGGAGAGCTTTAGGACACATGTAGGAGGGTTGTAGGACCTTTGCAGGAGGGTGGAGGATGTGTGAAGGAGGGCTCTAAGACGTGTGGAGGAGGGCTCTGTGACGTGTCCAGGAGGGATCTAGGACGTTTGCAGGATGGCTGTAAAACGTGTGCAGGAGGGCTCAAGGAAGTGGTTGGAGCCCTCCTACACATGCTCTAGGACATGTGTAGGAGGGCTCTAGGACATGTGTAGTAGGGCTCTGGGATATGTGTATGAGGGCCGTAGGATGTGTGTAGGAGGGCTATAGGATGTTTTTCGGAGGGCTATAGAACGTGTGTAGGAGGGCTTTATGACGTGTACAGGAGGAATGTAGCAAGTGTCAAATAGGGCTCTAGGTCATGTGCAAGAGGGCTTGAAGACGTGTACAAGAGGGCTTTTAGATATTTGCAGGAGGGCTCTAGGACTGTGTAGGAGGCCTCAGGGACATGTGGAGGAGTGCTGTGGGACGTGTTCAGGAGGTCTGTAAGACGTGGGTAGGGGGGTGTAGGATGTGTGCAGGAGAGCTGTAGGATATGTGTATGAGTGCTCCAGGACGTGTGTAGGAGGTCTCTAGGATGTGTTTAGGAGGATTCTAGGACGTGCGTAGGAGGGCTGCAGGACTTTTGAATTAAGGATCTAGAACTTGTGCAGGAGGGATATAGGACAGGTTAAAGAGGGCTCTAGATGTGTGTACGTGGGCTTTATGACATGTGCAGGAGGACTCTAGGATCTGTGTAGGAGTGCTCTTTGTTGTTTGTAGGAGGATCTAGGTCGTGTGCAGGAGGGCTGTAGGACTTGTGAAGGAGGGCTCTAGGACATGTGTGGTAGGGCTCTAGGTCGTGTATGGGAGGATTCGGGGATATGTTTAAGAATGCTGTAGGACTTTTGAAGGAGGGCTGAAGGACATGTGAAGTAGGACTCTAGGACGTGTGCAGGAGGGCTGTAGGACGTGTGAAAGAGTGGTCTAGGTCTTGTGAAGGAGGACTCAAAGATGTGAGCAGGATGTATGTGTGAATTGTTCAGGCCGGATGTAGGACGTGTGCATGAGGGCTGTAGGACGTGTGTAGGAGGGCTTTTGAATGTGTGTAGTAGGGTTGTAGGACTTTGCAGGAGAGTGGAGAATGTGTGAAGGAGGGCTCTAGGATGTGTGGAGGAGGGCTTTACGAAGTGTATAGGAGGAATGTAGGACGTGACAAGTAGGGCTCTAGGTTGTTTGCAAGAGGGCTTTAAGACGTGTGCAAGAGGGTTTTAAGACTTGTGCAGGGGGATCTAGGATGTGTGTAAAAGGACTCAGGGACGTGTACAGGAGGAGTGTAGAATGTGTGCAGGAGGTCTGTCAGATATGCACGAGGGCTGTAGGTCATGTGCCGGAGGGGGCTAGGACGTGTGTAGGAGTGCTCCAGTACGTTTGTAGGAGGGCTCTAGGACTTGTGTAGGAGGGTCTAGGACATGCGTAGGAGGGATGCAGGACTTGTGAATTAAGGGTCTAGTACGTGTGCACGAAGGATGTAAGACAGCTGAAAGAGGGCTCTAGCATGTGTGTATGAGGGCTTTATGACATGTGCAGGAGGACTCTAGGGCCTGTGTAGGAGGGCTCTTTGTTGTATGTCAGAGGATCTAGGACGTGTGCAGGAGGTTGTAGGACGTGTAATGGAGGGCTGTAGGACATGTGTAGGAGGGCTCTAGGACGTGTGTAGGAGGGCTGTAGGACTTTTGATGGAGGGCTGAAGGACGTGTGAAGTAGGACCTGAGGACGTGTGCAGGAGGGTTGTAGGACGTGTGAAAGAGGGTTCTAGGTCTTGTGAAGGAGGACTCAAAGATGTGAGCAGGAGGTATGTGTGAATTGTGCAGGCCGGATGTAGGACGTGTTCATTAGGGCTGTAGGATGTGTGCAGGAGGGCTTTAGGACGTGTGTAGGAGGGTTGTAGGACCTTTGCAAGAGGGTGGAGGATGTGTGAAGGAGGGCTCTACGACGTGTGGAGGAGGGCTCTGTGACGTGTGCAGGAGGGGTTTAGGAGGTTTGCAGGATGGCTGTAAAACGTGTGCAGGAGTGCTCTAGGAAGTGGGTTGGAGTGCTCTAGTACATGTGTAGGAGGGCTCTGGAACATGTGTAGGAGGGCTGTAGGATGTGTGTAGGAGGGCTCTAGGATGTTTTTCGGAGGG
Organism: Glaucomys volans; assembly: GCA_020662805.1. Taxonomy (NCBI): domain Eukaryota; kingdom Metazoa; phylum Chordata; class Mammalia; order Rodentia; family Sciuridae; genus Glaucomys; species Glaucomys volans. The sequence goes on along the minus strand of JAJEJO010058678.1, from coordinate 1,881 downwards.
CTATAGGATGTGTGTAGGAGGGCATTATGATGTGTATAGGAGGAATGTAGCATGTGTCAAGTAGGGCTCTAGGTCATGTGCAAGAAGGCTTTAAGATGTGTGCAGGAGGACTCTAGGACCTGTGTAGGAGGCCTCAGGGACATGTGGAAAAGGGCTGTGGGACGTGTTAGGAGGTCTGTAAGACGTATGCAGGGGGGTGTAGGATGTGTGCAGGACAGCTGTAGGATATATGTAGGAGTGCTCCAGGACGTGTGTAGGAGGTCTCTAGGATGTGTTTAGGAGGGTGCTAGGACGTGCGTTGGAGAGCAGCAGGAATTGTGAATTAAGGCTCTAGGATGTGTGCCAGAGGGATGTAGGATGGGTGAAGGAGGGCTCTAGCACGAGTGTATTAGAGGTTTATGAAATGTGCAGAAGCACTGTAGGACAGGTGTAAGAGGGCTCTTGGTTGTGTGATGGAGGATTTAGGATGTGTGCTGGAGGGCTGTAAAGCGTGTGTAGGAGGGCTTTAGGACCTGTGTAGGAGAGTTGAAGGACCTTTTTAGGAGGGTGGAGGATGTGTGAAGGAGGGCTCTAATACGTGTGATGGAGGGCTCTGAGACGTGTGCAGGAGGGATCTAGGACGTTTGCAGGATGGCTGTAAAAAGTGTGCAGCAGGGCTCTAGGAAGTGGGTTGGAGGGCTCTAGGACATGTGTACGAGGCCTCAGGGACATGTGTAGGAGGGCATTGGGACATGTGTAGAAGGACTGTAGGATGTGTGTAGGAGGGCTCTAGGATGTTTTTCGGAGGGCTATAGGAAATGTGTAGGTGGGCTTTATGATGTGTATAGGAGGAATATAGCACATGTCAAGTTGAGCTCTAGGTCAAGTGCAAGAGGGCTTTAAGACATGTGCAAGAGGGCTTTAAGATGTTTGCAGGAGGGCTCTAGGACCTGTGTAGGAGGCCTCAGGGACATGTGGAGTAGGGCTGTGGGACGAATTCAGGAGGTCTGTAAGACGTGTGCAGGGAGGTGTAGGATGTGTGCAGGAGAGCTCTAGGACCTGTGTAGTCATGCTCCAGGATGTGTGTAGGAGGGCTCTAGTATGTGTGTAGGAGGGTTCCAGGATGTGCGTTAGAGGGCTGCAGGACTTGTGAATTAAGTCTCTAGGACATGTGCAGAAGGGAATTAAGACATGTGAAGGAGTGCTGCAGGACGTGTGCAGGAGATCACTAGGATGTGTGTGGGAGGGCTCTAATACGTGTTTAGGAGGGATCTAGGAAGTGTGTAGGAAGGCTCAATTACATGTGTACCAGGGCTGTAGGATTTGTGAAGGAGGGCTCAAGGACGGGTGCTAGAGGACTGTAGTTCGTGTTCAGGAGAACTCTAGGATGTGTGCAGGAGAGCTTTATGTCATGTGCAGGAGGGCTCTAGGAACTGTGTAGGAGGGCTCCAGGTGGTTTGCAGGAGGGCTCTATGATGTGTGCACGATGGCTCATGACATGTGCAGGAGGGCTGAAATAGGTGTGTAGGCGGTCTATTGCACGTGTGTAGAAGTGGTCTAGTATGTGTATAGGAGGGATCTAAGATGTGTGTAGTAGGGTGCTAAAACGTGTGTAAGACGGCTGTACAACCTGAATGAGAGCTCTAAGATGTGTTGAGGAGGGCTCTGTGACATGTGCAGGAGGTCTGTAGGACGTGTGCAGGATGGTTCTAAGACGTGTGCAGGAGGGGTCTAGGACGTGTGTAGGAGGGTCTAGGACATGGATAGGAGAGCTGAAGGAATTGTGAATTAAGGATGTAGAACTTGTGCAGTAGGGATGTAGAACGCGTGAAAGTGGGCTTTAGATGTGTGTACGTGGGCTTTATGACATGTGCAGGAGTACTCTAGGATCTGTGTAGGAGT
>JAJEJO010058665.1:0-27510 GCA_020662805.1 Glaucomys volans | reverse complement strand
ACTGTCACACAGCCTTCCCCTGCAATAACAGCACTCACTGGGGGCAGATGACTGATCCCTCCCCTGGCCCCTTTAGGCTGTGGTATGATGGAGGCACATCCATCTTCCCTCCTCAGGTTGCTTCATCAGTTTATGGTCTCCCTTAATGATGCTCAGACCTTACAAAAACTGTTTTCCCTTGGTGTCCACAGGGGATTCCTTCCAGGACCCTGGCAGATGCCCAAATGCACGGATGCTCAAATCCCTTAGAGGAAAGGACAGTATTGGCATGTAACCTGTGCACATCCTCCTATATATTTTAAATCATTTCTAAACTACTCATAATACCAAATACTATGCAAATGCTATGTAAATAACTATTACACTATATTGTTCAAGGAACAAGGACAAGAAATGTTCAGTGCAAGCACAAATTTTTCCAAATATTTTCAGTCCCTGGTTGGTTGAATTCTTGAACGTGGAAATGCCAGAGATGAGGGCCAACCATACCCTCTTAAATTCTATTTATCTAAACATACTGCATATGCCCTTCTAGGATGCTTGCTGCTATGCCAAATGAAGAAATTAATATTACTTCAGGCAAATATGAGCACAAATCAATACATACTATGAATTCACTGATAAAACAGAGCTAGATAGGAAAAGCTACAGGAAGGGCTCTTTGAGATTGAGAATTGTCAGAAAAAAAGAACTATCATAGTAGGTGACATGGATGATGTGAAATACAGACTAAAATGGATTAAATACAGGATGCCCAGTTAAACCTGAATTTCAGAGCAAGAATCATTTCTTTTAGTGTAACTATGTCCCAAATAGTGAATGGAACATACATATAAAAATAAATCCATTGTGCACCAGTAATTCAAGTCTAACTGGATGCTCCAAATTTTTATTTGTTTAAGCCAGCAACTCTAATTTGGGGACAATAAGCCAGATGACTACCTGGAGGAAGGGCATTCCAGGCTGAGCAAATACCAAGCCCAGCGTCTTGAGGAGAGGAGTGCACATCTGGGGAATTCAAAGATTATCAAGGGAAGGCATGCCTGATGCCTAACACTACTGGACATGGCTGATGGCCCATAGAGAATAAATGGAGGGTGGAGCGGGGGAGGTTTACCATTCTTCATCTTTCCGTGGCCTCTGTTTTCTTTCTCCACTCTGTTGCCCAATTCAGTTCCTTCTGTTTATTCCAGTGATAAGTTCGAAGGAAGACAGAGGATGAAATCAAAATGCCATCCTGCCCAGTGCAGCAATAACAAATGAACCTGAAAACCACTTGAAAGTAGCCAATATAGTTTTATGGACAAATACCACATCTTATGCAAATTGCATGCAAATTGCTTTGATATGCTTCTAACTCATACAGCTGAGTATTATTCCTCAAAACAAAAAAAAAAAATCAGGAGACCTGTGCAATTCACTATCTCTTGTTGGTGGGTAAAGTCTGCAACACAGGGAGGCACTCTTCATATCAACCCATAGAAGAGAAAATTCTTCACTAAAGAAAAAGTTCAGCATGTGCAAAGTCCTGGGTTCCATCCCCAGCACTGCAAAGAAAGAAGAAAGAAAGGATTCATACATTCCTCCCCTGGCCCAGACCTTACCCCCAGGGAGGCTCTGATGTAACCTTCATTCCATTCTTCAAAAAACCTTGGCCAAGGATGAATCGCTGTACACACTACACCGAAAGAACAGCACTTTGCCCATGGCAATTCAAAGGACTGATTCCAGGCAGAAGCCAACTGGATGCTTGACTGTACTCAATGGATTTGCAATTGAGCATAAACACTCTGGCTGAGAGCCCTATATAAATGCTTGAAAGGCAATGGGTCCAAAATATCAGACACACTTTCTCAATTCTGTGTGTGTGTGTGGGGGGGGTGTGAGTGAATAAAAATGTGTTTAAATGAATAAAATAAAATACATCTGAAAAGATGAAAATAAATCATTTCTTTTAATGTATATCCCAAATACTGTATGAAATGTACTCATTCAAAATAATTCCATTCTTGGCCTAAATTCAAGTCTAACTGAGCTCAGTTAGACTTAAAATAATGTTAGTAACACATTTTAATAAACAAATTGGCCTACAAGTGCTTGATTAATGCGTTAAATAAGATCTAGCAGAGGACCAAGTAACTACTATGATTGTAAAGTAGTGGTGAGTATAAGAAATATTTCGTGAGATCTGCAGTAACTATAATGGGACATAAAACTATCTCAGATTCCTAATGGTCAGAAAATCACACTACGCTAGTACTGCCATTTCTGCCCACATTTGTAACTGTGGTAATCACGAGGTTTCACAAAGGAACAGGGAAAATAAAGGAGCAATTTTTTTCCTCAATCAAGTTCAAAGATGCTTGAATTCTCCCATAGACCTGGGTTATATGTTAGAGATACAGAGCAAAACTGAAAAGATTTCCAGAAATTCTGAGGTCTGAAGCAATTAATGGTTTTCTGTATTTCTGCTCCTGAGGAGGATTCAATAAGTAATGCCAAGTAAGATATTTCAGAAATTAAGAGTTTTAATTCAAGTATCTGATATACTATTTGCAGGCTTTTTTTTCAAAGCAATGTCATGGCTACAGCTTTTTCATTTCTGATCTTTCCTCTGATGCTCTAATAGAATTCATTTCTACTCATCTATATGAAATAATTTGTTTGCAAATATGTGTGCTCCAATACCTATATTTGTAAAATAGGAGTTTAAAACTAAAAATTCATTTCCAGCAAACAATATCTGAAGAAAGAATTGAAATACAGAACACAATCATTTAGCACTAGTGGTTTCTCAGGTACTGAAAAAGTGTCTTCCACTGAGAGTTTTGATTTCTCTTTTAAAAATAACAAAAATAAAATCATTGCTTAAAAAACTTTGCATTTCTTGCAGGCAACACCTTTGCTAATATTTAAGCTCTGAATTGTAGTGCCCTGACCTCTGGCTTCTGTGTACACTGAGGAAGTAAGCTACAGGAAATAGAGTGCTGTGAATGGGGTCCCAGAAAAAGATGCCCTTGCACAATAAAATGAGATTCACTGCTTACATGTGATCAGTAGCACTTTCCAAGTTATAATAGTAATAATTTTGCAAAGGAATATCTCTTTCTTTCAAATTGTTTGCAGAAAAGGAAATAAGTTTCTCACCAACAGAGCGTTTCAGGTCAGCTGCAAGAGCAGCCTCAGCCAGATCCAGGTTTGCATGTAGGAAATTTTGGGTGAAGACTCTGGGGTCAAATGTGCCCTGAAGAACATGGAGCTGGGAGGGAGGGGCAGCTAGCTTGTGGCCCTCATATCGAAACCTCAGTCGGTCCAACGGAGCTCAGAGAGGAAATGACCCCGCTGAGGTGGTTCAAACTGGGTCAGGGGTAGGATTTTAAGCTCTCAGGCTAACCAATTATTAAATGCAGGCTGACCCCTTGCAAATTAAGGGTGACTTTGGGCAAAGAAGCTCTGGAATTCAGGGCAATTGCTGTGGGAATGGGTTCAACTGCAACCTGCTAGTTACGGAGATCCGCCCCCAGCTGGGGAACTGTGCGCTCCTGTCCAGAGGGGACCTGTGCGTACCCACCCGCAGCCGCCACCACATCTATGGCCCTCATCACTTTCACTTCAGCAATCAGCGAGGAATGACGGAAGAAAAATGACCAGAGACGCAAGCTGATAGGAGGCAGATCAGAGATACGAACCCTTATCAGGAGAGAGAGTATAAATTTAACACCGTTTTAAAATGTCGGAACCTCAGTATCTTTTCTGTTTTGCTGAACTTATGGTTGGTAAGAAAGTTTGCCCTTGCTACGCTGTCAGGGAAAATAGGTGAAGTGTCTCTAATTGGCTTTCTGGTAAAGGATTCATGCCCTGTTTGCTTTCAATCTTTCACTGTAAATAAAAAGGAAAACATTCTGTTTTTAATAGACTATCTTCAAACACTTCATAATTATTATTCTTTAAAATATTGATTTATTGTGATGTACAAGAACAAACTTTTGATGTTATCAGAGATAAAGAACACAGTGTAATGAATAACACTGATGAAGCTTTTGCTGGTTATTCATATAGAGTCCTTTACTTGCATCTTCACATGACTGCCTGGACACCTCAGCCTGTAGGACACTAAATGAACAAAACATTATTTGCCACTTTGATTTTCCTAAAATAAGAGGACTCACCACAGTAGTCCTAATTGAGGGTAATCCACGTGCAATATAATTATAAACTCTGGGTGAAAACAAAGCAAGAACACAAAAATGTCAAAGCTGAGTAATCTAAGAGTCTGTCCTTAAAAGCCATAGGAAGGGTCATAAAATAAAACAGGGTAAGCTGATGGCAAGAAGTAATGTGAGCAAAAGCAGAAAGCAAGGAAATTTTTAAAGAAAGGCAATAGTAAAAAAATAAACACAGCCAAAAATTTTTCTTCAAAAAGATTAACAAAATTGATAAAATTGATCAGGTTACTCTGCATCAAAAAGAAAGGACACAAATTACTAATCTCAGGTATAAGTTATGGGATGTCAATACAGATAGCATGATATTAAAAGCAATTATAAGCCAATACTAAGAAAAAAATGTGTGAAGACTAAATCAACAAAATAAATCAGATAAATTTCTTGAATGCCGCATATTGTCAGAAGTAATACAAAGCCAAATAAAATATTTCAATAACTCTACACCTATTAAAGACATTTAGTCATATCGAAAGTGTTTCTATGAAGAAATATCAGTCCCAGCTGGGTGTGCTAGTGAATTCTATCAATTATTTAAACAGGAAATGACATCAATATTTTGAAAAAGTCTTTTAGGAAATAAAGGAACAAGAATTTAGTTTCTTTTATGAAGTTAGAATAATCCTGTTAAGGACATTCATGAAGAAAGACAATTATAAACCAGTAACTCTCATGAGACTAGATGAAAAAGAATACTAGTAAATTAAGTTCAGGCACTATAGTACACACACACACACACACATAAAATATAAACACATACATATACATACACACATGTATATATATTTATTTATATACATGCATTAATATATATCTATATATACATTATATATACACATATGTATTTATATCAGGACCTAAAAGCATTTAGCCAGTAAACCTATGATTAGAATTCATGAAAATCAATCAACATAATTTATAACACTGATAGAATAAAGAAGAAAATTCTATAATGATCTCAATGAATGAAGAAAAATTATTTGAAAAACTCTAACACTTACTCATTGCAAGAAATTCTCAAAAACAAAGGAAGTAAATAAGATCTTATTCAACTGATAAAAAAATTTGTTCATAAGCCTATACCTGAAACATTCTTCTTTTAAAGAGATCGCGAACACTCCAAGCTAGGGGACAGAAACTGAGCATGTAGAAAAGTTATCAACCAAACTTAATAAAAATCAAACCAATATTCTGTATCGAAAGTTCCAGAATCCAGTAAGACAAGGACATCCACTCCACTGCTCCTATTCCATATAGGGCTAGAAATTCTGGCAAGAGCAATTAGGCAAGAGAAGGAAATAAAAGGGATGAAAATGGGAAAGAAAAAAGTCAAACTATCATTGCCTCCAGATAATATGATTCTATACCTAGAAGATCAAAAAAAAAAAAAAAACTTCCACCAAAAGACTGCTATAACTCATAAGTTTGGCAAAGTGGCAGAATACAAAATCAACATACAAAAATCAAGAGCTTTCCTATATACCAACAATGAATCTGCTGAGAAAGAAATCAGGAAAACAATTCCATTCACTATAGCCTCAAAAAAATACAAATAAATAAAATACCTGGGAATAAATCTAACCAGGGAAGTGAATGACCTCTACAATGAGAACTGTAGAGCATTGAAGAAATAAACTGAAGAAGACCTGAGAGGATGGAAAGACCTCCTAGGTTTGTGGACAGGCAGAATTAATATTGTTAAAATGGCCAAACTGACAAAAGCAACATACAAATTCAATGAAATACCAATCAAAATACCCATGACATCCCTCAAAAACTAAGAGAAAAATAATTTTAAAATTCACTGGGAAGAATAAAAGAGCCAGAATAGACAATGAAATTTTAAGCCAAAGTAACAACACTGGAGGCATCATAAGACCTGGCTTCAAATCATACTACAGAGCTTTAGTAACAAAACCTGCATGGTATTGGCATAAAAACTGACACATAGATCAATGATACAGAACAGAAGACACAGAGACAAACCAACACAGAGAAAGTCATCTGATCCTTGACAAAGGTAACAAAAGTATATATTGGAGAAAAGACAGGCTATTCAGCAAAAGATGCTGGGGAAAGTGGCTATTCATATGTAGAGGAATGAAACTAGACCCTTACCTCTCACCCTGCACAAAAATCAAATCAAAATGGATCAAAGACCTTGAATTAGACCAGAAACTATGCAACTCCTAGAAAAAAACCTAGGGTCAACACTCCAGTTTTTAGGCACAAGCAAAGATTTTTCTCAATAGGACCCCCTAAAACTCAGGAAATAATGTCAAAAGTTAATAAGTGGGATAGCATCAAATTAAAAAGCTTCTTCACAACAAAGGAAACAATTAGGAATGTGAAGAGAGAATGCACAGAATGAGAGAAAAATCTTTGCTTGCTACTCTTCTGATAGAGGACACATATGTAGAAAATATAATGAGCTCAAAAAAACTTTATGCTAAAAAATCAAAAAATTCAGTTAATAAGTGGGAGGATACATGCATACCCATGTTTATAGCAGCAGAATTCACAATAGCAACACTGTAGAACCAGGCTAGGTGTCCACCAACAGGTCAATTGATAAAGAAAATGTGGTATATATACACAATGGAGTTTTATTTAGCCATAAAGAAAAATAAAATATGGCATTTGCAGGAAAATGGATGGAACTAGAAACCATCATGTGAAGCAAAATAAGTCAAACTCAGAAGGTCAGGGGTCATATGTTTTCTCTAATACTTGGAAGCTAAAGGAAAAGGGAAAACAGAGGTGGGGGTGGATCTCCTAAAAATCAAAAGGAGAGCAGTTGAGGAAACAGACCAAGTGATGGGAAGTAGGGGTCAGGGGGAATGCTGGGGAGTGATACTGGCCAAATTATATAGTGTGCATGCAGGAATAAGTAACAACAAATCCCATCAATATGTACAACTGTAATACACCAATAAAAAGTGAAAAAAGTAAAGTTCCCATAATCAAATGGAAAAATGAAGTAATTATCTGAATAATTGAAGCTAAAAATGTAAACTTTCCTGCTCCATATTTTAGGTATTTGAGGGGGAAATCTACTTGAGATTTTAACTTCATGCCACTGCAAAACTCTATTTAATTTTTCTACACCAAGGCTGGATGGTTTCACCATACTTGACCCAGGGGTTGACAATAAAGTGAACTCCACAACAGAAGCAGAAATATCTTACTCTATTTATTTCATATAACTTCACAGGTTTGTGTGAACATTATAAGGAATCAGGTCTTCTTCCTAGGCTAAAGATCTTCCTAGGTCACCCATAAATTTGCACTTGGAAAAATTCTGTTGTTCTGACAATATGTTCTCTGTACAATATATTCCAATACTATTGTAAGGGCAGCAGTATAGACATTGCAAGTGGATATGAATATGCAATGCGCTGCTTCACTCTTCTGCTCTTCACCAATCTCTTGTCTCTGCTTACTTTTCTTATTGTTCATATTTTCAATTCCAGGGTCATCCTCTCTATGAGAAGCTTCGTGAGAGTCCAGCTCATCCTCTGTGATCAAATGTCCCTGTTTTTATGCCCAATGGAAATGGAATCCTGGATGTGCTTCTGCCATGGCATATAAATTGCTATAATGTATTTAATAGTGCACATAAATTTGTCTTTTTACTAGTCAATAAATTATTTGCTTTGCTTTAAAATGTTTTTAAAATTATTTTTAAACAATAAAAATATCATGTATCTGTGGTGACAACATGGTGTTTTGATATAGTCATTGCTGTGTTTAGTTAAAGTGTGGTCTGCTCCCCAATATTCATGTGCTAGAAGTTGGCTCCCAGTGGTCAATGTTAAAGTAGTGCAACCTCTGAGAGGAAGACCTGGTAAAAGGAAATTAGGTCATGGGGGCCACATTCTCATGAGTGAAGGAGTCTGGAATCTTCTAACATGTTGGGTGTCCCAGGAGTTAATCAGTTCTCTTGAGAGTAGGTTGTTATAAAATGAGACCATTCAACCATTCTGTATGTGGCCAGTCTCCTTCCATTTCTCAGCCATATTCTGACACAGCCAGAGCCCCTGGACAGGATGCCAGCAGCATACTGTTTGAACTCCCAATCACCAGAACCATGACCCAAATAAACCTCTTTTTGGTATAAGCTATCTGGCTTCAGGAGTTTTGTTATAGCAACATAGAACAGACAACAAAGGCATCATTGTAAATTATTAAATCAAGCTAATTAGTATATGTATTACATTACTTAAATTTTTTTAATGGAGAAAACACTTGAAATCTAACCTCTTGACAAATTTCAAATTGACAGTATAACGTTATTTAGCTAGAGTGACCACAATATGCAATAGATCTCTTGGCCTTGTTCTTCCTGATCACTTTCTCCCTAATATGGGAAATAGGCAGGAATGTTTGTTTTCCCTACTTGTATTCAGCATTGTACCTGAGGTCCTAGCCAAGAAAAAAAGGTAAATAAAGAAGCAAAATTTACAGACACTGAAAAGGAATAAGTCAGAGTGTCATTATTTACAGATGATGTTACAATACACTTAGAACATTTTTATTAATCTACAAAATGATTCTTAGAAAACTAATTAATTCTCTAAGATCACAAAATACAAAAAAATCATTTATGAAAATGAATTACATTTCTACATTCTAGTAACCAACAACTGGAAAACATAAAACAATATCTATTGTAATAAAATAAAAAAGCATGAAATGTCTAGGAATAAATAAATTTGATGAAAAATGTGGTGAGACCTTTCCACTGCAAACTGCAAAATATTGCCCAATCAAATAAAATAAATACCAAGTGTTTGAAATGAAAGACTCGATAGTGTAAAGATTGCCATCTCCCCCACAGTGATACTTAGATTTAATGTCATTCCAGTCAGAATCCCTAAAGGCTTTTTTGTAGAAATTGGCACACTCTATATAAAGTTTATGTTACAATGCAAAAGACTAGAAGAGCCAGAACAATTATTAAATAAAGAAATGTTATACTTGTCATATCTGATTTTAATGGTTATCATAATACATAACTAATCAAGAGAGTGTGGTATTTTTACAAGGATAGACAGGTCAATTCAATTAAATAGCATACAGGAATAAACTCATCTAAAGTCAGTTGACTTTTGACAAAGGCAGAAATGCAATTTAATTGGAAAAGTATTTTCAACAAATTGTGCTAAACCCATCCAATACTCACATGAAATTTTCAATACTTAATCCCACCTCATTCTATACTTTTTAAAGGTTACTTTGAGAATCAAAAGGAGAAGCCATGAACAATAATATGCAGTGTAATCACCCAGTACAATATTGCTCAGCAACAAAAGGAAGATACTTTGTACCACAAGTAACAGAAACAGCAAATCCCCAACACTGATGAACCAGGCAGAAGTCGAACAGAGGGCTTGGCAGTGATGCTCAGTGGTGAGAGCATGAGCAAGCCTGCGTATGGCCGTGGGTTCACTGCCCAACACTGATCAAAGATGATGAGGAAGAAGAGCAAGAAGACAGAGAACATCATATATTTTATGATTTCATTTACATGAAGTAAAAAAAGAAGGCGAAACTAATCTTCAGTGATAGATTTCAGAACACACACCGCCATGTTTTGCAAGATTCACTGGCAAAGGACACCTGAGAAAGCCCAGCGTTGATGGAAATGCTCTGTGTCGTGATGGAGGTCAGGTTTCATGGCGTCTGGAGTTGTCAAAACACATTAGTCTCTCCATTTAAAATCTCTGCTTTTTATTTTATGCAAAAAAAAATACTACTTAAAGAAAAGGGAAGTGCTCAGGATTCAACAATGTTTATTACTTTTCTTTCCCTGCTCTCCAGTAATTAAAAATGAAATCAAATTCTTAAAAATTCCCCTTTTTGGTTTCCTGGAAATGACTTTTCACAATAAAAGTAACTGAATCTCACAGTCATTAAATCTGAGTGTAAAAATAGGGGTTGGTTTTGGAGGATAGCATTTTCAATTTTATACTGACTTTACTATTGCACATTTTTTGACAATTTGAAACTTGGCGTATCCTCTTCTTCCTAAACATCAGTAAATTAAATAATAAGATCATAAAACATAGAAGTTTACTGAACTCTGGTCATATTCCAAGTACTAGCATTGCTTTGCCCAATTCATTGATAAATGTCCAATTGTGAAAATAGCAACACATACTATAGCAATTACTTTTTGAATACCTAGTCTGTGCCAGGTCCCTTGCCTAACTTGTGGGAGTCACCGTATTTCAGTGGGTATGCCATCGTCAATTCTCCTCAAGTCTCCTCTGTTCTTTTCTCATGAGATGGAGATTGCAAAGCTGAACTCCTGGGTGCTGGTGAAGCGAAGTACAAATGCTGATGGAAAGGATGTGGATGCTGCTTGTAAGTGAACACTCAGTTGATTCATTGCACGTTCAAAAGTAAGAAATATTAAACACCAGATCTTAAAATGCGTTCTCCTTTTCATTTATGGATTGAGCATAATGTACAACAAAATTTGCACCAAGTGCAGCTCAGTGAGTTGAACAAATGTGCACCCTCCCGTGACCACCACTACAACCAGCCTGTGCAGTTCACACCAAAGCACTCCCTTCTCTCCTCTCGAGATCAGTCTCTGCCTCCTACTCTCAATTTCTATAACCACTGACTTCCTTTCGTTCATATAATTGCACCATTTATAAGGTTGCCTAAATGAAATCATTCAGTTTGTATACCTGAGTTTATTAACTCAGCTTCTGAGGGCTAAACCTGTGCATGTGTTGGTGCATATTTAATATCTATCTATCTCTCTCTCTCTCTTTCCCTTCCTCCCTCCCTTTCTCTTCTTAGTGCCATGGATATTGAAGAAATTATCTGTTCATCATTTAAGGAGCATTTGGGTTGTTTCCATTTCTATTATTAACATTTGTTTTACACACTTCAGTACTGCATGTACTCAGTGTGGTGATCACCTGTGCTTTCTTCCTCTAACATGAATCCTGACCACTGCTTGAAAAGAGAAGCAGAAAGCAAGGAAGGATCACTCTTAGATCCAGGTGTTGGCTTCTAATAACCACTAACTAATAATAGGGACCACGGATGCTGGAAGAAATGCCTGATTCTAGGACCAGACGGAAAATACACAAAATGAGCTTGGAGCAACAAATAGTGTTGGAGAAAAGGAGTGCACAAACACACACACACACACACACACACACACACACACACATGTACACACACACATCCATGATGGGGGCAAATCAAAAGCACATAAAAGTAAATTTGAAAGGATGCCAATGCTCAAAGCTGGAATAATACGAGCAAGAAAATAAATTATAGTCCAAAGTTTAAAACAAAAATTCATGAGCTCACACTGATGAAAATAATTGAATAAATAGACAAACAAGGTGGGGAACAGAAGCATTCCAACAATCTATATAAATACTCTGTGTTAACGCACAGGAGAGGAACTCACCCCACCCCCTCTTAGTGTGGGCTGTGCTTACTGACTTCCTTCTGAGGAGCACAAGCATGGAAAGGGAAAGAAAAAAGCTTAGCACGAAGAAACCCAACAAACCCCACCTCAGCTGGTCAAGGTCAATGCCAACAGTAGTAAGTCATGCTGGTAGCGTGTGACCATGAGGTGATGTTGGGAAGGTAAAGCTTCATATCTATGCTTTTTCCAAAGAAATTCATGACCACACTCTGATGATGAGAAAATATGAACCAAATCCAAACTGAGGAGCATTTTATAAAATACCTGACCAGTGTTGTTCAAGCTGAGGTCAGCAAAAACAGGTCAGAGAAGCTCTCAAGGTCTGGAAGAGCATAAGGAGACAGGAGGGCTCCATTCAGTGCAGCATCCAGGGTGGGATCCTGAAAAACAGAAAAAGGACATTGGGAAGTCCAGGTGGAGTGCTCTGGCTAAGGCTTACCTGTCAATGTGAGTTCACTAAGTACAACAAATGTGTCATGCTAAGGTTAGCTGCTCAGTAGGGTAAAATGGACGTGGTTGTGATAAAACTCTGTGCTAGCTTCAGTTTTCCTTTAAAATCAAAAACTGCTCAAAAATTTTTTTAGAAGTCTTTGACAATATAGAGAAGGGTAGGAAATACTCTGTTTTCCCTCCTAGTAAGTACCAGGGATTGAACCCAGGTGCACTCTGCCACTGAGATGCCCACCCACTAAGACCTTTCTATTTTTTTTTTTTTTTATTTTGAGACAGGGTCTCAATAAAATAAAAGAACAGTCCAGGCTGGTCTTCAACTTGTGATTCTGCCACCTCAGCCTCCAGAGTAGCTGGGGTTACAGGTATGGCCCACCATACCAGAAAATGGTCATGCTTTTATGTCATTCTTCCCTAGTCATCTAACTGATAAGACAAATGTTGGTCCTCAGAAACAATAACAGAAATCCATTCCATCACTGGAAGATAGGGACAGATATTTGTTGAATAAGTTAATTTCTTGAGAGTCTGATATTGAGGGCTTGCCCCACTTGAGAATAACACCATTCAAAGTTGATAGGTTCACAGAAATGACCCCAGAGTCCTTCATGTTAAGGAACCTGTCATAAAATCACATGCATGGTACAAAAATATTTTAAATTGAAGGTAAGCAATTTCTTAAATGATGTTTCAGACAATCAATGTTTGTTAACTTAGATATTAATATTGCTAAATTTGTTAGAAAGCATTAGTCAGGAATATATGACCAGGAATGGGTGCTAAAACATTAGAAAATGTGGAAGACTGAATCGTTTGAATGTCCTGGACATGAAAGACAAGTTGAAAATCAGCAAAGATATGAGTATGATTGGTTTCTTTAAGAAGTAGGAAAGATCCAGATGAAGTGGTGCACACTGTAATCTCAGCTACTATGGAGGCTGAGGCAGGAGGATCTCAAGTTTGAGGCCAACCTCAACAACTTAGTGACTCCCTGTCTCAAAATAAAAATGAAATGGTCTGAGATGTAAATTAATGGTAAAGCAGCACTAGGTTCAATTCCCAGTACAATAATAATAATAATAATGGAAAGAAAAGAAAAAGTAAAATTAAGACTCTAGTAAATTTAAAAGAGTGAATGTCTAAACAAACTTAATGCAAATTAGCAGTATGGAAATGTTACTGGTCTCACACAGAAGAAAAGCAAGAAGTAGCAGCTGTTTAGAAGAACATGTGGAAGTGTGTATGAAGTATAAAGTAGGGAGAAGCTTGGAAAAGAATTGAGCTAAGTAGCAGAACTACAAAGTGAGAGGTGGGGTAGACCTGAAAGGTGCTTTTGCAAAATGAAAATGATGAAGTGGATTCGAGATGACAAGCGACAGACAGGGTGAATGCTGTGTATGCTTCAGGCCTGTGCAGCCAGCAGAATGTCCACAACAGTATCCAAGTTGTGTGGCCATTAACCAACTCATTGGAAATGTAGGATGTCTGAAATGTAAAAAGAAAAAAAAATGGAAAGAATTGGGAAGAATTGTTCCCAGAGGAATAACTAGTTCATCTTGAGTCCGTGGCAAATCTCAGGGAGTCAGGTTCCTAAGCATTTTGGATAAGAGATTGCCATTCTTATTTATTTATTTATTTATTTATTTATTTATTTATTTATAATGCTCATTTTAATGGGACACATAAGAGTCCATTCCTCTGAAGTTACCAAGTCCTTGACTGTACTTCAGGACAGCATTCTATACATGCAAAATGAAAAATAAAATTTCCTAATCTAAAAAAATGGATATTTAAAAGAATGGAATGTACAGTGTAAAGGATAAAGAATAACCACATGGGAAGCAATGCACTGTTACCATCTGGAGGGAAGACTGGAGGGAGGTTAGTTCTCTAGGGATACACTCACGGGGCGCTTCAGTGCTGGCTCTTGCCTCACAGAAATATCCAAATTCCTGAAACACCATTTCAGCCACACCTGGCTGCTTCCCACTCCTGAGCTTCAGCTGGGCTCAGACAGGGCCTGAAAGTGTACAAGTCTGAAACTTACCTCCCCAGTCATGTAGTAGCAACTGGTGGGTTTCACTAACAGCATTTGTTAAAAATGATTGCTGGTCCCATTCCTGTAATTTTTGGTCCAGTAGATTTCAGTGTGGAGCCCAATAATTTGCATTTCTAACACACTCCCCTGTACTTCCATGTAGGAATCTTACTTTGAGAGCTTTCCCCACCCTTTCCTCCCAAACAGTCCGCTTCTCTTTCACATTCCTAATCCGGTGAAGTGTTCAATATCTCTAGGTCTCATTTTCTTTATCGGAAAATGTAGAAAACAATAGGATCTAAACCATGAGGGTTGATATGAGGATCAAGTGTGTTAAATAGGGCCAGCGAAGTATAAGTCAGACCAGCTCTACGGTGTTAGCTTAGGGTCGCCTGTTCTTGTGCAATGCTAAGCTAGGAATGGTTTGGGCAATTTAATAGACTTGAAGATGAGGAAGAGGAGGAGAAAGAGGAGGCAGCAGAGAGAGGGTCAGGGAAAGATGGGGAGGCAAAAGGGAGGGGGAAAGAAAGAAACAGAAAAAAGAAAGAGGAAGAGGAAGAAAAGAAAGAGAGGCAGCTAGAGAAATCTACGTGGGACCTGAAAGCAAGCACTATTCCTGCTTAGGACTTACGGAAAGCATTTGCCAGCTCCTGAGTCGCACCGCACACAGGGCATGAAACCATCCATGGCATTACTAGCGTCTGGTGAGTGCTGGTCATCACGTCAGCAAATCCCTTTTACTTGATTCTACGTTTTTTTCAAAACAGCCCAGACCAGAACATTCACTACTCACTTCCACGTTTAATAAAGGTGGGCTTTGGAGAGATATAAACCAATCCAGTAATAATAATAATACATGATGAACTAGGTGAATTCATCCCTTTTACTGTTTTTGAATTACGAAATAAAAAATAGCTATTCTGCTTTGAAACATGTTCATAATCTCCTGTTAGGATCGTTAAGAGCCCTTTCAGTTCTGGCCATATCATTCCCTTTTAAGCATCCACAGAGGTTTTGGATGTTCTTTGAAACATCACCAATGATGATATGTCTCTCCTTCTTGAAGGGGAGGTTTTATTATTGTTGCATTACTAATTATTATTATTATTAATTAAATAAATTAGCAATTACTTAGAACCAAGCTGATTGTCAAGAGAAGATCACATTACGCAATGGGAGATAATAATATCTCAAAAACTAAGTAACTCCTAAAACACAAATTTTAAAATGTGGTTTGGACAGTAATAATAACAATTATTCAAACTGGTGTGTGTGGTGTGTCATAGTGACTACAGAAAGGAATGTCCCATGAAGTCCAAGACATAGCAATTCACTTATTGGTGTCTTTCCTTAGCAATAGTCTGGGAGATTTTGTATTAGGTTCTCCAGAGAAACAGAATCCCACCCCCCTTCTCTTTCTCTCTCTCTCTCTCTCTCTCTCTCTCGCTCTCTCTCTCTCACACACACACACACACACACACACTCACACACACTTTAAGAAACTGGCTCATAGAGGCTGGTACGCCCAGTTCAAGGGTAAGCCGTGAGGATTGAGACCGGGGAGGTCAATGTTGTCGTTCAGGTTCAAAGGCCATCTGCTGGCATGATTCCCTCTTGCTCCAGGGAGTTCAGTCTTTTGTTTCATTCTGGCCTTCAACAGATTGAAAGAGGCCTACCCACTCTATGGAAGGTCATCTGCTCTATTTGAAGCCTATCAACTTAAATAATAATCTCATCCACAAATTTAAAACAAAACAAAACAAAACAAAAACCTTACAGAAATATCCAAGATAAAGTTCAACCAATTCTCTGGGAAACAGGGCCGAAGCAAATTGACACATGAAGTTCACCATCACAGCCCTAATTTACCAGGCATCGATGGCGTAGTGAATAAAATGCAGCTCTGCCACTGATGAGCTCAGAGCCTAAAAATCAACTTGCATCACCTGCAGGGAGCCTGTGGACCCTGCTGCTGATCCAAGGGGCTCCCGGAACCCTCGTCTCTGAAGAACACACATGCTCATGGAGTTTTGTGTATAATTTTGCATATAGTTTCAAGGGGAATGATTTCACGGTCACCTTAGCACTTGCATGGCCATCTTACAGGGTGTTTTGTGAGCCTCACTGTCCTCATAGGACACGTGCCCAGATTTGTGCAGTGTGTCTAAGAGAGACCTCCAATGTGTTCTCAGAGAGAGACACAGGGCTCACTTCCTAGCCAGCTACTGAAGAAAAACAGTCTTAAACACACACACACACACACACACACACACACATTTATTTTAGATAGCAGCTAAACATTTTGTTATTGGAATTTTTTAAGGGCTGTCAGATGAAGTATCTTTTAATAAGTAAAGGATATAATACATTTAATATTGTTAAACCCCTAAATATCCATCACATAAAAAGACCTTGTGTCATTTTCCTACACTCTTTTATTTCATTTGAAACAAGTCTCAGATCTGATGATTTTTCTGGGATTTCAGCATACAGCTCATGCATCTATAAAGGCACTTTTAATTCTTATTATATTTTAGTCAAATAGTTATAGTCTCATTTCTCATAAAAATTTGCACTAAGTATTCCATCACATATAATCATATTTTGAAAAAGCATTTATGTGTTTATTAAATCATTGCCGCATAATTGGTAAATGTATTTCTACGTTCTTCTTTTTATTGTAACTAAAGAGAATATATGCATGCCCACTACTGACCTGGCCAAGTGGCTATTCCAGGGAAGAAAACTATTTCATTTAAAAATGACTCTCCTTCGACTGTCGGCTCTTAGGCCCTAATAGAGCTCTGCTCATCAAATCTTGCTAAGAATAGAAATAATTTCCCTATTTGCACATCAATCACTTCATTCTCAAGGGTGTTATTGTTTTCCTTCTCTGATGAAAAAGGATATTATGTTGCTTTAAAAATTTTTTTTTGTTGTGTTTTCTTAAAAATGTTCAGGTTAATATTTCCAAATGGATTGTTTACTAAAGGAACAGCTGTAGCAGGCGGGCCTGTGGATATTGCAACAAAGTATCAATTTAGACAACAAGCTTTTAATTGTTTTCTGAGATGTGTCTGGAGTGGTGTATGCTATCATACCCTGGGTGAAGGGAGCACTCTGTTGTTCCTGAGGTCTGACTGCCCTTCTGTGGGTGCACAGAGAGCAGGAGAAGGGATTCCAACCTGCACCGCTACTGAAAGGGTGGGGAGGAGTGCCTGGGCTTTCTGCTCCTTCTTGGAAGCAGAGTCTGTGTTCTTGTGAGCTCCCAGCTGTGCTCTCTCATTCCGAAAGCTTGCTAGGTCCTTTCGCCTTGCTGTTACTGGCTAACTAAAAGGAGATGAAACAAGAAAGATGTCTTTATTACCTTATTTTATTTTATTTGTTTATTTTGTTTACCAGTGAAATGCCCAATGAGGCAAACTATATGCATTGGTTGTTTTTTGACTTGTTGCAATGAGCAGACAGAAGGCTGCCTGTCTTGTTTTGCATTTTCTGGAGCAAAGCTAAATAAATGGCTCTTGTCTGAAATCCTGTCAACATAACTGGTTGATCAATACCAGCTTTTAAAATGTGCAAGCATTGTTCCCTCACATCCACCTGTTTCTTTGCTGGTTGTACTGACTATACCAACAGGTATGAAAACAGAGTATCTATTCCCTCTTCAGTTGATAGCTTATTTTGTTTTGTTTTGCTTTCTCCTTGTATTAGAAATTGAACCTAGGCATATTTTGCCAACAATCCACAGGCCCAGTCCTTTTTATTTTTTTATTTTGAGGTTTGAGTCAGAGTCTCACTAAGTTGCTTGGGTCATCACTAAATTGCTGAGGCTGGCCTCTAACTTGCAATCCTCCTGTCTCAGCCTCCCAAGTCTCTGGGATTATAGGCATGAGCCACCATGCCCAACTAGTTGGTAGCTTTTGAAAATTAAGTTATTGCCGCAAGTAAATCTGAGTTGAGGACTAGAGAATATATTTCATGTGCACACAATTAAATAATTTCTTTGGCTTTATGAAAAATGAAGGAAGAAAATTCACATCAGATTTAGAGTGTGACTGTGAACTTTTAGAAGAGCCACTGGGCATGCTTGCTGATAAAGCTACTTTAAAGTTTCATTGGTCTCTTTCAAAGAGCCTGTGTGCTAAGAAGTTCATGCCTTGGGAGCAGAGCATTGACCTAGGTCTGCCTCCACCTGAGGCTGGTAGGTGGCACTTGAAGAATTCTCCTCAGTACAAAGGCCAGGTCATGGCTTCTGGAAGCTCCTTTTTTGAACAGAGCTGAATGGTGTGTCTGTCAAGCTGCTATCTAACTAGCACTCCATCAATTTGGTGCTAATGAGGATCCCAAGAAAGGTCTCCAGGGGATAATCGCATTGTGGAAAATAATGATCTGCCGAGAGGGAAAAACAAGTCCATCCTCCAGGAGTCCCGGACAGGCTCATCATCTGCTGTCAAGTCTTCATGGTTCTGGGCCACAACTGGTATCAGAGCCCCTGGCTAACAGGACCGAATTTGTTACTGTCCTGTGGACGGTTTCTAATATTTAGAGAATACACACTGATGATGTAAGAAATGTTATTGTTTTACACATCACCTTCCTGACAAAGAAAATAAATGTGATGAATTTGTGGGCTAAATTTTAAGGCAGACCAGTTGCCTGCCAACTTAATTCAGTTACACTTTATGACAACTAATTTGAAAGTCCTCTCCTCTTTCTTTTTTCTGCTGTTTTTATTTTTATCAATGCCAAATTCTCTCTTTAACAGCTTCTTGGTGTCACTTAACATGAACATAATTTTGTTAGTATTTTTTAATGACAAAGTTCTGTGACTTGTGGTTGAGAGGCAAAAAATCAAAAGAAACCCATGGTTAGCCAAAGAAATCATGAATTATAGTATGTTTTGGCCAATCTCAGAAAAAAGAAAGGGAGGGCGGGGGAGGTGGTGCACACCTGAATCCCAGTGGCTCAGGAGGCTGAGGCAGGAGGACTGTCAATTCAAAGCCAGCCTCAGCAAAAGCAAGAGGTAACCCTGTCTCTAAATAAAAAACAAAATAGGGGTGGGGATGTGGCACAGTGGTCGAGTGCCCATGAGAGTTCAATCCCTGGTAAGAAAAAAAAATTATATATGTGTGTGTGTGTGTGTGTGTGTGTATGTGAGAGAGAGAGAGAGAGAGAGAGAGAGAGAGAGAGAGAATGGGAGGATAGGAGGATAGAGGAATAGAGGGACTTGGGAATCAATCAGGTAATCCTCTGAAGCATTTGGAAGGTAGCAGATAGAATTTACTGGTGGGAGAATTATGGAGACACAGCAGGGAGGTTTCACAGATCCCAAGAATGAGAGAATGAAAGACAAAGTGACAGAATTCATTTCTTTCTTTAAACAGAAAGGAAGTTCACCTCCCACAAAATAGGGCTCCTGAAAGGATCCCCGGAGTTGCCCCTGTCTAGGGGTTTATATGGTGTTGCTGAGGGAGACCTTTTAAAGCTATTGGCTAGTGATTTGGGGGGAGGGGAGTTCTTCATCCAATCAGCATGAGACATTCCAGATCCCCCGCCCCCGGTCCAGTCAGAATGTTGATCCTGTGCTGCTCACGTGCTGTTTGGCCCTTGGGAGGTTTGTTCAGGGAATAATTTCGAGGTCCCCACCCTGTCTTCCCATCCTGTTTCTATCCCCCGCTCTCAGTACCACAGGACATGTTTTGTCAATCAATCCTGTTTCTAGCCAGTCCCCCAAACATGCAGGCCTTTCAGTTGCTTACCTCGGAGAACGTTAGATATGCCATGCATGAAAGAGTAATACTGTATTTTGGCTGAGCAATTTGAAACAAAAGAATTCAAGAAAAAGAAGAGAAGCAGGCCATCAAGATGATGAAGTTTAGGTGACGAACTTTCCGCCAGTCTGTTCAGCAGGGGATTTGCCATGGCCGAGCCTCATAGGACTCAGCCTTACTGCCTGTGAGTTCCTTTCATGGGAAGGCAGGTGGAGGGAGGTCTCTCAATCCAGGATATGATAATTGAGCTCTGCCCCTCTCCCCCAGCCCTGAATGTCAGTGAGAAGCACCCTTCCTGGGATAAGGTACCATCGGAGGAGACACAACCCAATAACCAGAAATCTCTAATGGTTTTCTCTGTGTCCATTTGAAATGTTGAAGTTCCTGGGCCTCCTCCTTGAGAAGGGCAGAGCACAACCTATCAATAACCCACCTGACAATTGCTGACACTGGTCAAAATTCAGATCCATTAGCTAGAAAATCATCTTCCAAACACATTTTAATTACATTTCTAATTTTTCAACCCTTTGTAATATGCCTGTCAAAGTGCCAACCCTGTAACACCTTAAATAAGGTACATTTTAATCCTCTGCCCTAGTCTTTTATAATAATAACTCTTATTACTAACCTATATTTTGAAAGCATGTTGTTGTTTGGAGTTTCCTGGCCATGTTATAAGTCTTACAAAAATTATTTGTTAGAGTTGGGCAAGTGTGGAATAAAATATCAAGCAGGTTTCAAAATGCTCACTTCTCGTACATGTTGGTTTTACATACTCTGAACTGAATGAATTTATCAGCCAAGGCTGAATTCACAAGATGATTACAGTCCATACATTCATGTACTCTTTTCAGAATAAAAGTATAGCATTAATTTGTGCAAAATTCTGAATACATTTTAAACACAAATTTTCTCAAGTATGTAAAATTCAAACCTGCCAGGGCAACTGAAGAATGTACCTGGACTTAGATCCTTGCACATTTCTTAACAGAGGACTGGGATAGTCCTCTGTTAACATCCCTTTTAACATGGAGGTCCCTTCACTTTGGCAGTCAGACAAATACCCCGGAACAAAGCAAAGGAGAAGGAGGGAGGAGGAAGAGGAAGGAAAGAAGAAAATATTCCAGAATTCTTGGGTAGCTCAGGAACAAGACCAAAGACCAACTCCCTCATATCCAAGTCCAAGTCTAGGTCCATTAGCAATCCCAGGGAACGACAGTATGAGCAAGGAAGGACCTTTAAGATAAAGTTCATTGTGTGTCTTTCCTTTGGAATGTAGAATAAATGCTTCCCAGTGTCCCCCCAACCCAAACCCAAGTGGGAAAACATTCCAAACCATTACCCTCCCCCCACATCATGATATTATGTGTGTGCATATATGTATTAATATATATTAAACTATATCTCACTTGTCATGATATATGCAGTAGTATGTACACAGGTATGCACATACATGCACAAATACATGCATTTATATGTATACATATACATTCGGGAACATATCAGAATATCTGGAAGTTACAAATATCTTCTGCAGCATCTGACTAGCATTTGTAGTATGGAGTCTGCTTTCTGGATTGCACGACCCCCGTACCTCTGAAGAAGGCTGTCTTCGTGCTAGGGAGTGAAGGAAGAGTTCATGGAGGAGACAGAGCTCGAGAGAGGCTTTTAAGGAAGCACTAAGTTACATTAAAGAAGAGTGGAAAGACAGACACAGAATGATTTTTACAGCCTATACAACTAACAAAGGGTGAAGATCGGAATTATGAAGAATGTTTAATATCAAACAAAACAAGACATTCTATTTGTTTAAAGTTTGAAACATTCAAAAATGAACTATATAAGGGAAAGAAAGGTATAAAGAATGGAAATAATAATTTAAAAACATAGGGCTGGTTGTCTTTGAGGAAGAATCAGAAAAGAAAAAGCATTTGGTAATATTCTGATTCTTTAGCTTGGAGTTTGAGGATTAGAAAGGGCTATCCCCCTGCCATGACAAGAGGGCAGACCCAAGGCCCATACTACAAAAAGAGTCCATACAACAAAGACATTGAGAATGGACAAAGCACATGGGGCACCAAAGGCTGTCAGAATCTCAGTTTAGTGATGCTATCAAGCTTCTTGGAAGAGTGAGGCAAGAGAGTGGCTTGAACCCAGGAGTTGGAGACCAGACCTTGCAACATAGACCCCAACTGAAAACAGAAAAGGGAAGGAAGGAAGCAAGGAAGAGGGGGAGGGAGGGAGAAAGGAAGGAAGGGGGGGGGAGGGAGGGAGGAGAGGGAGGAAGGAAGAGGAAAGGAAAAAAAAGAAGAACAAAAAATGGTACAATGTGGTAACTTTGCCTCTCATTGAAAGGGGCCCAAGAGATTGGAAGTGTCCGTCTTTCTAACTGTAATTTCACATCCTTTGACCAACATCTTCCCCAACCATCCCCAACTATTCTATGCGAAGGGAAAAGGACGTTAGGTGTTCTCAGACACACAAACAGAAGCCGTGTGAGGGAATGCGTTTGTCAGCAGGTTGGATGTTACCTTTCCACAGTGCACTTCACAACATCACATGATAACTACACATAAGGTCATCAGTCAGTTTTTAGGAAAAGGAAGCATCTCTTCCACTTTCCTTATTGATCTGGACACAATTCTGATGTGTACTTTCTGTTGGGCTCACAGGAAAAAAAGCAGCTCTCAGTATTCTGAAAAGACCCTCCTGCTTGGTGTTCATTCTTTTCTACCTATAAAAGCCAGGCTTGTCAGGGAGGCCTGTGTCACAGTGCCATCAGGATGCAGGCTGTAATTGTGTGCTGTTCAAAAATAAAAAAGTCAATTAAGAATTTCATGCATGAGAAGCATTGCCCTTATCGTTTCTGAAAAATTTCACGTATTACCTCCTTAACTACAAAACCAGAAAATAGTTCTTTAAGAGTTTAAATTCCAAGCTTTTATGTTCTGAGGAGATAGAAACTTTCCTGAGTATGTTGTTTTAGAGAGGAGTCGGTCAAAACTTTCCTGCTAGCTTTCAGGAACTTAAAATATGTAAATATGTATTTGCTTCATTAACTAAAGATTTTGTTTGATTCTCCAAAACTGATATTTTTATAGCCCAGATTGCTCACCCCCCACATTTGTGTTTGATGCTGCTGCAGAGGTGAGTGTGAGGCCTGGGTGGCCAGTACGTTATTGCAGGTTCAGGTGAGACCCTGACTCCTGTGTCAAGGTCAAGGCAAAACAAAGGCCTTAACAAGGGCCATGCACTTGGGCACAGCCAGGGCGCTCCTAGGAATGGGTCAGTAGAAAATAATAAAAAATGGACTGGGATTATGGCCCAGTGGTAAAGCATTGCTTAGCGAACACAGGGCCTAGATTTGGTCAGCAGCACTAGAAAAGGAGAGAGAGAGGGAGAGGGAAAAGGAGAAGGAGAGGGAGAGAGGAAGAGGGTGAAAGAGAGGGAGAGGGAGAGAGGGAAGGAAAGACAGAAGGAGGGAGGGAAGGAAGGAAGGAAGGGAGGGAGGGAGGGAGGGAGGGAGAGAGGGAGGGAGGGAGGGAGGGAGGGAGGGAGGGAGGGAAGGACCAGAAATTGAATTAAAAACCTGTGAGCCAATGAGCCAATATATTTATCACATGTATGCATATATTAGTAGAAAATATAAACAGCTAAATTATTAACAATTGTTAAATAGTGAAGTAAGCAATGAGACATTCATATAATAAGCATTTTATAATTATAAAAATAGACTTCAAAGTATATTAAATGACAAAAAATTCTCCTATGTTATATTAAGTGAAACTATGGTAATCAGAACAGAATCTCAATTATAGGGAGCATATCTGTATAGAAAAAAATGATAACACCCTACACACACACACACACACACACACAAAACTAAAAACAACTTCCAGATAATTGAATTTGTGCCTTTCATTTTTTTCTTTTTTATCATTGTTGTCCAAACATACTTGAATAATATTGTTATTTTTCTAACAAGAAAAAATATTCTTAAAAATAGTTTATCTGCTATACAATGCAGAGAGATTCTTCCATATATTTAAGGGTAAGTATTAAATACAAAGCAAAACCTGGTTTTTGTCCATAGAAAACTCAATATCAGAACCAAAAATTGAGTTTTCAAAACCTATTGTCGCAAGGCACTGGAAAGAACCTGCTGTGCATGTGTTTGTGTGTGTGTGTGTGTGTGTGTGTGTATTTAAAAAGGGAAGGTCAAAAGAATGGTAGAACAAAAGGGTGATTAACACAGGCTTCAATATCAGCCTGACCTGGTGCTAATAGAGCATCTGTTGTTTACTAACTCTGTGACCCCAGGTAAGTCCTCATCAATAAATCTGGACAATTACCATTAGTAAGAAGATACTATAGCGTGCATGTGAGGTCTTTTGCATAATACCTGGCTTTGGGTCAGTTCTCTGTTGATGTATCAGTTGTTCTCTGTTGTTGTTGTCATTATAATTATTTCATTATTATTTATTATCATTGGCAATACTGGGGATTGAACCCTTGTGCCTCCTAGGCAAGTAGGCAAGTGCTCCACCCCTAGGCTCCACCTCCAGCATCAGTGTAACAGTTATTCTGATTAGGAGAGGGCAGGACAGGGCTAGTCTCCAACCCTCACCATGATGGATGTCACCAAGGTATCTATACAGACACAGCCTCCTCCTCCTAATTCTCTTCCCCTCCCCTCCCTTCCCCTTCTGGTATCAAAATACCTCAACAATGTCCTCATTTGACTCTCTGTTCTTCCTGCTTTCACTTCCTCCAGAGACCTCAGCACAGTGATGATCCTGTTGGGGACAGGGGGTTGGTGGCATATGAGTGGGCCCAGACTAGCTCTCTGACCACCTCCTGAGGAAGAGCTCCCAATATTCTGGTGATTCCACAGTACACAAAACAAACTCAGAGGTCAGGACATAAAAGGCACTCAGAATTAAGTGGGATTTCAGAATAGTTGTAAGATTGAATTTAATGCTTCGAAGACCTGAATTCTCTGTGAATGAATGAAGCACTCTAGTAATTTTTCAATCAGGTGAACTAAAATACAAATGAGAGACTATAGTAAAGATAGTTATCTGGTTACTCTGAAACATAGCTATCTTAGTAATACTTCATTAATGTGTGTGATTATGTACCCAGAACATTATCAAAATGTATAGTTAAGACTAGGGTATGCACAAACACAACTCCAGACAAGACAAAAATGCTTCCAAGAGAGTGCAGAATCCATGCATGGATATTCATGCAGCTCACCATGCACTCATATATTATAGGTAGTGCAGATATGAACTTGGGATTCTGAAGAGGGAGACACCATGGAGGCTGGTTAGAGCCCACCTGGAATGAAGCCCTCCCATGGCTGGGCCGGTGCAGCCAACAGAGGACAGCTAGCCTGTGTCACAGCTGAGGTGTCATGACCCAGGTCATGCCCTTTCTCAAGGTCATACTCTTTCTCAGGGTGCATCCATAAATGGTTGAGGAAAGTTGCTTTCAACCTAGCTACACTGCTCCAGCACTTCCTGTAGGATCCACTGGGACCTTTGATGTGACCATATTCACAACCAGCTGCTAGTCTGCTCCACAGGCTGTCTTCCTTCTTCCAAGGATTTCCACCCAAACATGCTGCTCAAAAAGCTCCTTCACACAGATCTGTCTCACAGGCTGGGCCACCTGGCCGTTGACAGCTGACTGCCAGTCCACAAGGAGTCAGGAGTGTCATATTAGAATGGCTAAGTTAGAGCTTCTAGGAGCAGAAAATGCCAACTGGACATTTGTCTGCAGGTGGGAGGACAGTGATTAGTCAAAACTATGATAAACGGATGCATACAAATTAAAAAGTAAAATATAGGATCAATTTTTGTAGTTACAAATATCTTTTTTTTTTTCCTTTTGGTAGTGGGGATTGAACCCAGGGGCACTCAATCCTTGAGCCACATCCCCCGCTTTTTTTTTTTTTAATTTTGAGACAGTGTCGTGCCAAGTTGCTAGGCTGGCTTTAAACTTGTGACCCTCCTGCCTCAGCCTCCCAAGCCACTGGTATTGCAGGCCTGCACCATATTTGTACTTGCAAATAGCTCTATATACCTTAATATCCCTTAGGGAGCAATATCCATTAACAGCTATTGGCAATAAGCAGAAACTGGAAAATAACGAAAGTCATCAATAGTGCGCTGGATTAAGAGTGTGGCATTCACTCAGTGGAGTACTATAACATAATGACAATAAAAGCAATAGAAATGAATTTTACAGAGCAGTGAGCCAAAGAAACTGAACATCATCAGAAACTGAACATCATCAACTGCATCTCCTCAAAAACATTACAAAAGCAGGTAAAGCTAACCTTAGTTGTTTGATGTCAGAACTGTGGCTCCTCTTGATGAGAAATAGTGACTAGAAGGGGTCAGAGGGCAAGTTCTGGAGTTGCTGGAATGTTCAGCGTCTTGATCTAAGTGCTCCTTACCTGGGGACCCTGCATTTGTGAAAATCTTTTTATAACATGCAATTTTTTTTACAGACAATATGCTTCAATAAAGAGTTAAAAATGCACTGGCCCTTAAATGATGAGGACTTGATTTTTGAAAACTCATTTAGAATGAGATGCTACTGTGATTTAGGTAGTATTAGATCAAAAAAGGAAGAAAGGAGAGCCAAAGGAAGGGAGCGAGGTTGATTGGAAGATTCAAGACTGCCCTTCCCTCTTCTCTGAAGAGCCATCAAAGGCTCTTTGTTAGTTCAGAAGGTCACTGAAGGACAGATGTCAGAAAAGCAGTTTTACAGAAAAGACCTGAAGCAAGCCAGTCAGGCTTAACTGTTTAGTAGACCGACAGCCTTTCTGGAGTGTGGACAAGAAACCAAGAAATGACAATTTCAAAAATAAAGAAACAAATGCAAGAATTAAGAACTATCACTGTTGAAACTAGGAATTGACCTAAATACCA
Source organism: Glaucomys volans (assembly GCA_020662805.1). Taxonomy (NCBI): domain Eukaryota; kingdom Metazoa; phylum Chordata; class Mammalia; order Rodentia; family Sciuridae; genus Glaucomys; species Glaucomys volans. The sequence continues at coordinate 622 of JAJEJO010058665.1, read as the reverse complement.
CACAGAATTCTTCTCAACTGATACGTGCCCTCTCTTTTATAGCAAAGTTAAACTGGAAGCGTAGGAACTGTGCGTAAAAGGTGAGTGTATGTGCTCATGTGTGCATGCTCATGTGTCTGCGATCTCTTTCTTAGATACTCTGGGCTCAAAGTTCTTTCACTTTCTCCTTTCTGTTTTCCCTTAGTTCACCCACCAGGGATGGATGAATCTGCTACTGTTGGTATTCTGGACAATGTTTAGAGTGCCCTTTCCTTTATCTCTGTCTTTTTCAGCCTTGTATTCAAAAGGACACCTCTTTTTGCTCACAAATGAGTATCCACAGTATTTAACAGTCATTTTTAGTGAAAGTGGTCAGAAGGAGGAGCAAGCAGAACCTATGGATGGCTCCATGCCCGAGGCCATGAGCTGCACTGGTTTAGGTCAAGATTGTCAGGATAGTCACCACATCAGCACTTTGTAAACTTACCCTGGGAGCAAGAAAATAGGTGTGGTTTTACATTTAAAAATTTAAAATGGTAAATCAATTTTCCCTGAGTCGTGGCAGTGCTGATGGACAACTGGTTAAAAGCTGCCCTCAAGCACACTGCCCAGAGGAAATAGGCAATGTCCACTTGGAAAACCC
>JAJEJO010058664.1:5000-27558 GCA_020662805.1 Glaucomys volans | reverse complement strand
ACTGTCACACAGCCTTCCCCTGCAATAACAGCACTCACTGGGGGCAGGTGACTGATCCCTCCCCTGGCCCCTTTAGGCTGTGGTATGATGGAGGCACATCCATCTTCCCTCCTCAGGTTGCTTCATCAGTTTATGGTCTCCCTTAATGATGCTCAGACCTTACAAAAACTGTTTTCCCTTGGTGTCCACAGGGGATTCCTTCCAGGACCCTGGCAGATGCCCAAATGCACGGATGCTCAAATCCCTTAGAGGAAAGGACAGTATTTGCATGTAACCTGTGCACATCCTCCTATATATTTTAAATCATTTCTAAACTACTCATAATACCAAATACTATGCAAATGCTATGTAAATAACTATTACACTATATTGTTCAAGGAACAAGGACAAGAAATGTTCAGTGCAAGCACAAATTTTTCCAAATATTTTCAGTCCCTGGTTGGTTGAATTCTTGAACGTGGAAATGCCAGAGATGAGGGCCAACCATACCCTCTTAAATTCTATTTATCTAAACATACTGCATATGCCCTTCTAGGATGCTTGCTGCTATGCCAAATGAAGAAATTAATATTACTTCAGGCAAATATGAGCACAAATCAATACATACTATGAATTCACTGATAAAACAGAGCTAGATAGGAAAAGCTACAGGAAGGGCTCTTTGAGATTGAGAATTGTCAGAAAAAAAGAACTATCATAGTAGGTGACATGGATGATGTGAAATACAGACTAAAATGGATTAAATACAGGATGCCCAGTTAAACCTGAATTTCAGAGCAAGAATCATTTCTTTTAGTGTAACTATGTCCCAAATAGTGAATGGAACATACATATAAAAATAAATCCATTGTGCACCAGTAATTCAAGTCTAACTGGATGCTCCAAATTTTTATTTGTTTAATCCAGCAACTCTAATTTGGGGACAATAAGCCAGATGACTACCTGGAGGAAGGGCATTCCAGGCTGAGCAAATACCAAGCCCAGCGTCTTGAGGAGAGGAGTGCACATCTGGGGAATTCAAAGATTATCAAGGGAAGGCATGCCTGATGCCTAACACTACTGGACATGGCTGATGGCCCATAGAGAATAAATGGAGGGTGGAGCGGGCGAGGTTTACCATTCTTCATCTTTCCGTGGCCTCTGTTTTCTTTCTCCACTCTGTTGCCCAATTCAGTTCCTTCTGTTTATTCCAGTGATAAGTTTGAAGGAAGACAGAGGATGAAATCAAAATGCCATCCCGCCCAGTGCAGCAATAACAAATGAACCTGAAAACCACTTGAAAGTAGCCAATATAGTTTTATGGACAAATACCACATCTTATGCAAATTGCATGCAAATTGCTTTGATATGCTTCTAACTCATACAGCTGAGTATTATTCCTCAAAACAAAAAAAAAAAATCAGGAGACCTGTGCAATTCACTATCTCTTGTTGGTGGGTAAAGTCTGCAACACAGGGAGGCACTCTTCATATCAACCCATAGAAGAGAAAATTCTTCACTAAAGAAAAAGTTCAGCATGTGCAAAGTCCTGGGTTCCATCCCCAGCACTGCAAAGAAAGAAGAAAGAAAGGATTCATACATTCCTCCCCTGGCCCAGACCTTACCCCCAGGGAGGCTCTGATGTAACCTTCATTCCATTCTTCAAAAAACCTTGGCCAAGGATGAATCGCTGTACACACTACACCGAAAGAACAGCACTTTGCCCATGGCAATTCAAAGGACTGATTCCAGGCAGAAGCCAACTGGATGCTTGACTGTACTCAATGGATTTGCAATTGAGCATAAACACTCTGGCTGAGAGCCCTATATAAATGCTTGAAAGGCAATGGGTCCAAAATATCAGACACACTTTCTCAATTCTGTGTGTGTGTGTGTGGGGGGGTGAGTGAATAAAAATGTGTTTAAATGAATAAAATAAAATACATCTGAAAAGATGAAAATAAATCATTTCTTTTAATGTATATCCCAAATACTGTATGAAATGTACTCATTCAAAATAATTCCATTCTTGGCCTAAATTCAAGTCTAACTGAGCTCAGTTAGACTTAAAATAATGTTAGTAACACATTTTAATAAACAAATTGGCCTACAAGTGCTTGATTAATGCGTTAAATAAGATCTAGCAGAGGACCAAGTAACTACTATGATTGTAAAGTAGTGGTGAGTATAAGAAATATTTCGTGAGATCTGCAGTAACTATAATGGGACATAAAACTATCTCAGATTCTTAATGGTCAGAAAATCACACTACGCTAGTACTGCCATTTCTGCCCACATTTGTAACTGTGGTAATCACGAGGTTTCACAAAGGAACAGGGAAAATAAAGGAGCAATTTTTTTCCTCAATCAAGTTCAAAGATGCTTGAATTCTCCCATAGACCTGGGTTATATGTTAGAGATACAGAGCAAAACTGAAAAGATTTCCAGAAATTCTGAGGTCTGAAGCAATTAATGGTTTTCTGTATTTCTGCTCCTGAGGAGGATTCAATAAGTAATGCCAAGTAAGATATTTCAGAAATTAAGAGTTTTAATTCAAGTATCTGATATACTATTTGCAGGCTTTTTTTTCAAAGCAATGTCATGGCTACAGCTTTTTCATTTCTGATCTTTCCTCTGATGCTCTAATAGAATTCATTTCTACTCATCTATATGAAATAATTTGTTTGCAAATATGTGTGCTCCAATACCTATATTTGTAAAATAGGAGTTTAAAACTAAAAATTCATTTCCAGCAAACAATATCTGAAGAAAGAATTGAAATACAGAACACAATCATTTAGCACTAGTGGTTTCTCAGGTACTGAAAAAGTGTCTTCCACTGAGAGTTTTGATTTCTCTTTTAAAAATAACAAAAATAAAATCATTGCTTAAAAAACTTTGCATTTCTTGCAGGCAACACCTTTGCTAATATTTAAGCTCTGAATTGTAGTGCCCTGACCTCTGGCTTCTGTGTACACTGAGGAAGTAAGCTACAGGAAATAGAGTGCTGTGAATGGGGTCCCAGAAAAAGATGCCCTTGCACAATAAAATGAGATTCACTGCTTACATGTAGATCAGTAGCACTTTCCAAGTTATAATAGTAATAATTTTGCAAAGGAATATCTCTTTCTTTCAAATTGTTTGCAGAAAAGGAAATAAGTTTCTCACCAACAGAGCGTTTCAGGTCAGCTGCAAGAGCAGCCTCAGCCAGATCCAGGTTTGCATGTAGGAAATTTTGGGTGAAGACTCTGGGGTCAAATGTGCCCTGAAGAACATGGAGCTGGGAGGGAGGGGCAGCTACCTTGTGGCCCTCATATCGAAACCTCAGTCGGTCCAACGGAGCTCAGAGAGGAAATGACCCCGCTGAGGTGGCTCAAACTGGGTCAGGGGTAGGATTTTAAGCTCTCAGGCTAACCAATTATTAAATGCAGGCTGACCCCTTGCAAATTAAGGGTGACTTTGGGCAAAGAAGCTCTGGAATTCAGGGCAATTGCTGTGGGAATGGGTTCAACTGCAACCTGCTAGTTACGGAGATCCGCCCCCAGCTGGGGAACTGTGCGCTCCTGTCCAGAGGGGACCTGTGCGTACCCACCCGCAGCCGCCACCACATCTATGGCCCTCATCACTTTCACTTCAGCAATCAGCGAGGAAAGACGGAAAAAAAATGACCAGAGACGCAAGCTGATAGGAGGCAGATCAGAGATACGAACCCTTATCAGGAGAGAGAGTATAAATTTAACACCGTTTTAAAATGTCGGAACCTCAGTATCTTTTCTGTTTTGCTGAACTTATGGTTGGTAAGAAAGTTTGCCCTTGCTACGCTGTCAGGGAAAATAGGTGAAGTGTCTCTAATTGGCTTTCTGGTAAAGGATTCATGCCCTGTTTGCTTTCAATCTTTCACTGTAAATAAAAAGGAAAACATTCTGTTTTTAATAGACTATCTTCAAACACTTCATAATTATTATTCTTTAAAATATTGATTTATTGTGATGTACAAGAACAAACTTTTGATGTTATCAGAGATAAAGAACACAGTGTAATGAATAACACTGATGAAGCTTTTGCTGGTTATTCATATAGAGTCCTTTACTTGCATCTTCACATGACTGCCTGGACACCTCAGCCTGTGGGACACTAAATGAACAAAACATTATTTGCCACTTTGATTTTCCTAAAATAAGAGGACTCACCACAGTAGTCCTAATTGAGGGTAATCCACGTGCAATATAATTATAAACTCTGGGTGAAAACAAAGCAAGAACACAAAAATGTCAAAGCTGAGTAATCTAAGAGTCTGTCCTTAAAAGCCATAGGAAGGGTCATAAAATAAAACAGGGTAAGCTGATGGCAAGAAGTAATGTGAGCAAAAGCAGAAAGCAAGGAAATTTTTAAAGAAAGGCAATAGTAAAAAAATAAACACAGCCAAAAATTTTTCTTCAAAAAGATTAACAAAATTGATAAAATTGATCAGGTTACTCTGCATCAAAAAGGAAGGACACAAATTACTAATCTCAGGTATAAGTTATGGGATGTCAATACAGATAGCATGATATTAAAAGCAATTATAAGCCAATACTAAGAAAAAAATGTGTGAAGACTAAATCAACAAAATAAATCAGATAAATTTCTTGAATGCCGCATATTGTCAGAAGTAATACAAAGCCAAATAAAATATTTCAATAACTCTACACCTATTAAAGACATTTAGTCATATCGAAAGTGTTTCTATGAAGAAATATCAGTCCCAGCTGGGTGTGCTAGTGAATTCTATCAATTATTTAAACAGGAAATGACATCAATATTTTGAAAAAGTCTTTTAGGAAATAAAGGAACAAAAATTTAGTTTCTTTTATGAAGTTAGAATAATCCTGTTAAGGACATTCATGAAGAAAGACAATTATAAACCAGTAACTCTCATGAGACTAGATGAAAAAGAATACTAGTAAATTAAGTTCAGGCACTATAGTACACACACACACACACATAAAATATAAACACATACATATACATACACACATGTATATATATTTATTTATATACATGCATTAATATATATCTATATATACATTATATATACACATATGTATTTATATCAGGACCTAAAAGCATTTAGCCAGTAAACCTATGATTAGAATTCATGAAAATCAATCAACATAATTTATAACACTGATAGAATAAAGAAGAAAATTCTATAATGATCTCAATGAATGAAGAAAAATTATTTGAAAAACTCTAACACTTACTCATTGCAAGAAATTCTCAAAAACAAAGGAAGTAAATAAGATCTTATTCAACTGATAAAAAAATTTGTTCATAAGCCTATACCTGAAACATTCTTCTTTTAAAGAGATCGCGAACACTCCAAGCTAGGGGACAGAAACTGAGCATGTAGAAAAGTTATCAACCAACTTAATAAAAATCAAACCAATATTCTGTATCAAAAGTTCCAGAATCAGGTAAGACAAGGATATCCACTCCACTGCTCCTTTTCCATATAGGGCTAGAAATTCTGGCAAGAGCAATTAGGCAAGAGAAGGAAATAAAAGGGATGAAAATGGGAAAGAAAAAAGTCAAACTATCATTGCCTCCAGATAATATGATTCTATACCTAGAAGATCAAAAAAAAAAAAAAAACTTCCACCAAAAGACTGCTATAACTCATAAGTTTGGCAAAGTGACAGAATACAAAATCAACATACAAAAATCAAGAGCTTTCCTATATACCAACAATGAATCTGCTGAGAAAGAAATCAGGAAAACAATTCCATTCACTATAGCCTCAAAAAAATACAAATAAATAAAATACCTGGGAATAAATCTAATCAGGGAAGTGAATGACCTCTACAATGAGAACTGTAGAGCATTGAAGAAATAAACTGAAGAAGACCTGAGAGGATGGAAAGACCTCCTAGGTTTGTGGACAGGCAGAATTAATATTGTTAAAATGGCCAAACTGACAAAAGCAACATACAAATTCAATGAAATACCAATCAAAATACCCATGACATTCCTCAAAAACTTAGAGAAAAATAATTTTAAAATTCACTGGGAAGAATAAAAGAGCCAGAATAGACAATGAAATTTTAAGCCAAAGTAACAACACTGGAGGCATCATAAGACCTGGCTTCAAATCATACTACAGAGCTATAGTAACAAAACCTGCATGGTATTGGCATAAAAACTGACACATAGATCAATGATACAGAACAGAAGACACAGAGACAAACCAACACAGAGAAAGTCATCTGATCCTTGACAAAGGTAACAAAAGTATATATTGGAGAAAAGACAGGCTATTCAGCAAAAGATGCTGGGGAAAGTGGCTATTCATATGTAGAGGAATGAAACTAGACCCTTACCTCTCACCCTGCACAAAAATCAAATCAAAATGGATCAAAGACCTTGAATTAGACCAGAAACTATGCAACTCCTAGAAAAAAACCTAGGGTCAACACTCCAGTTTTTAGGCACAAGCAAAGATTTTTCTCAATAGGACCCCCTAAAACTCAGGAAATAATGTCAAAAGTTAATAAGTGGGATAGCATCAAATTAAAAAGCTTCTTCACAACAAAGGAAACAATTAGGAATGTGAAGAGAGAATGCACAGAATGAGAGAAAAATCTTTGCTTGCTACTCTTCTGATAGAGGACACATATGTAGAAAATATAATGAGCTCAAAAAAACTTTATGCTAAAAAATCAAAAAATTCAGTTAATAAGTGGGAGGATACATGCATACCCATGTTTATAGCAGCAGAATTCACAATAGCAACACTGTGGGACCAGGCTAGGTGTCTACCAACAGGTCAATTGATAAAGAAAATGTGGTATATATACACAATGGAGTTTTATTTAGCCATAAAGAAAAATAAAATATGGCATTTGCAGGAAAATGGATGGAACTAGAAACCATCATGTGAAGCAAAATAAGTCAAACTCAGAAGGTCAGGGGTCATATGTTTTCTCCAATACTTGGAAGCTAAAGGAAAAGGGAAAACAGAGGTGGGGGTGGATCTCCTAAAAATCAAAAGGAGAGCAGTTGAGGAAACAGACCAAGTGATGGGAAGTAGGGGTCAGGGGGAATGCTGGGGAGTGATACTGGCCAAATTATATAGTGTGCATGCAGGAATAAGTAACAACAAATCCCATCAATATGTACAACTGTAATACACCAATAAAAAGTGAAAAAAGTAAAGTTCCCATAATCAAATGGAAAAATGAAGTAATTATCTGAATAATTGAAGCTAAAAATGTAAACTTTCCTGCTCCATATTTTAGGTATTTGAGGGGGAAATCTACTTGAGATTTTAACTTCATGCCACTGCAAAACTCTATTTAATTTTTCTACACCAAGGCTGGATGGTTTCACCATACTTGACCCAGGGGTTGACAATAAAGTGAACTCCACAACAGAAGCAGAAATATCTTACTCTATTTATTTCATATAACTTCACAGGTTTGTGTGAACATTATAAGGAATCAGGTCTTCTACCTAGGCTAAAGATCTTCCTAGGTCACCCATAAATTTGCACTTGGAAAAATTCTGTTGTTCTGACAATATGTTCTCTGTACAATATATTCCAATACTATTGTAAGGGCAGCAGTATAGACATTGCAAGTGGATATGAATATGCAATGCGCTGCTTCACTCTTCTGCTCTTCACCAATCTCTTGTCTCTGCTTACTTTTCTTATTGTTCATATTTTCAATTCCAGGGTCATCCTCTCTATGAGAAGCTTCGTGAGAGTCCAGCTCATCCTCTGTGATCAAATGTCCCTGTTTTTATGCCCAATGGAAATGGAATCCTGGATGTGCTTCTGCCATGGCATATAAATTGCTATAATGTATTTAATAGTGCACATAAATTTGTCTTTTTACTAGTCAATAAATTATTTGCTTTGCTTTAAAATGTTTTTAAAATTATTTTTAAACAATAAAAATATCATGTATCTGTGGTGACAACATGGTGTTTTGATATAGTCATTGCTGTGTTTAGTTAAAGTGTGGTCTGCTCCCCAATATTCATGTGCTAGAAGTTGGCTCCCAGTGGTCAATGTTAAAGTAGTGCAACCTCTGAGAGGAAGACCTGGTAAAAGGAAATTAGGTCATGGGGGCCACATTCTCATGAGTGAAGGAGTCTGGAATCTTCTAACATGTTGGGTGTCCCAGGAGTTAATCAGTTCTCTTGAGAGTAGGTTGTTATAAAATGAGACCATTCAACCATTCTGTATGTGGCCAGTCTCCTTCCATTTCTCAGCCATATTCTGACACAGCCAGAGCCCCTGGACAGGATGCCAGCAGCATACTGTTTGAACTCCCAATCACCAGAACCATGACCCAAATAAACCTCTTTTTGGTATAAGCTATCTGGCTTCAGGAGTTTTGTTATAGCAACATAGAACAGACAACAAAGGCATCATTGTAAATTATTAAATCAAGCTAATTAGTATATGTATTACATTACTTAAATTTTTTTAATGGAGAAAACACTTGAAATCTAACCTCTTGACAAATTTCAAATTGACAGTATAACGTTATTTAGCTAGAGTGACCACAATATGCAATAGATCTCTTGGCCTTGTTCTTCCTGATCACTTTCTCCCTAATATGGGAAATAGGCAGGAATGTTTGTTTTCCCTACTTGTATTCAGCATTGTACCTGAGGTCCTAGCCAAGAAAAAAAGGTAAATAAAGAAGCAAAATTTACAGACACTGAAAAGGAATAAGTCAGGGTGTCATTATTTACAGATGATGTTACAATACACTTAGAACATTTTTATTAATCTACAAAATGATTCTTAGAAAACTAATTAATTCTCTAAGATCACAAAACACAAAAAAATCATTTATGAAAATGAATTACATTTCTACATTCTAGTAACCAACAACTGGAAAACATAAAACAATATCTATTGTAATAAAATAAAAAAGCATGAAATGTCTAGGAATAAATAAATTTGATGAAAAATGTGGTGAGACCTTTCCACTGCAAACTGCAAAATATTGCCCAATCAAATAAAATAAATACCAAGTGTTTGAAATGAAAGACTCGATAGTGTAAAGATTGCCATCTCCCCCACAGTGATACTTAGATTTAATGTCATTCCAGTCAGAATCCCTAAAGGCTTTTTTGTAGAAATTGGCACACTCTATATAAAGTTTATGTTACAATGCAAAAGACTAGAAGAGCCAGAACAATTATTAAATAAAGAAATGTTATACTTGTCATACCTGATTTTAATGGTTATCATAATACATAACTAATCAAGAGAGTGTGGTATTTTTACAAGGATAGACAGGTCAATTCAATTAAATAGCATATAGGAATAAACTCATCTAAAGTCAGTTGACTTTTGACAAAGGCAGAAATGCAATTTAATTGGAAAAGTATTTTCAACAAATTGTGCTAAACCCATCCAAAATACTCACATGAAATTTTCAATACTTAATCCCACCTCATTCTATACTTTTTAAAGGCTACTTTGAGAATCAAAAGGAGAAGCCATGAACAATAATATGCAGTGTAATCACCCAGTACAATATTGCTCAGCAACAAAAGGAAGATACTTTGTACCACAAGTAACAGAAACAGCAAATCCCCAACACTGATGAACCAGGCAGAAGTCGAACAGAGGGCTTGGCAGTGATGCTCAGTGGTGAGAGCATGAGCAAGCCTGCATATGGCCGTGGGTTCACTGCCCAACACTGATCAAAGATGATGAGGAAGAAGAGCAAGAAGACAGAGAACATCATATATTTTATGATTTCATTTACATGAAGTAAAAAAAGAAGGCGAAACTAATCTTCAGTGATAGATTTGAGAACACACACCGCCATGTTTTGCAAGATTCACTGGCAAAGGACACCTGAGAAAGCCCAGCATTGATGGAAATGCTCTGTGTCGTGATGGAGGTCAGGTTTCATGGCGTCTGGAGTTGTCAGAACACATTAGTCTCTCCATTTAAAATCTCTGCTTTTTATTTTATGTAAAAAAAAAAATACTACTTAAAGAAAAGGGAAGTGCTCAGGATTCAACAATGTTTATTACTTTTCTTTAGCTGCTCTCCAGTAATTAAAAATGAAATCAAATTCTTAAAAATTCCCCTTTTTGGTTTCCTGGAAATGACTTTTCACAATAAAAGTAACTGAATCTCACAGTCATTAAATCTGAGTGTAAAAATAGGGGTTGGTTTTGGAGAATAGCATTTTCAATTTTATACTGACTTTACTATTGCACATTTTTTGACAATTTGAAACTTGGCGTATCCTCTTCTTCCTAAACATCAGTAAATTAAATAATAAGATCATAAAACATAGAAGTTTACTGAACTCTGGTCATATTCCAAGTACTAGCATTGCTTTGCCCAATTCATTGATAAATGTCCAATTGTGAAAATAGCAACACATACTATAGCAATTACTTTTTGAATACCTAGTCTGTGCCAGGTCCCTTCCCTAACTTGTGGGAGTCACCGTATTTCAGTGGGTATGCCATCATCAATTCTCCTCAAGTCTCCTCTGTTCTTTTCTCATGAGATGGAGATTGCAAAGCTGAACTCCTGGGTGCTGGTGAAGCGAAGTACAAACACTGATGGAAAGGATGTGGATGCTGCTTGTAAGTGAACACTCAGTTGATTCATTGCACGTTTAAAAGTAAGAAATATTAAACACCAGATCTTAAAATGCATTCTCCTTTTCATTTATGGATTGAGCATAATGTACAACAAAATTTGCACCAAGTGCAGCTCAGTGAGTTGAACAAATGTGCACCCTCCCGTGACCACCACTACAACCAGCCTGTGCAGTTCACACCAAAGCACTCCCTTCTCTCCTCTCGAGATCAGTCTCTGCCTCCTACTCTCAATTTCTATAACCACTGACTTCCTTTCATTCATATAATTGCACCATTTATAAGGTTGCCTAAATGAAATCATTCAGTTTGTATACCTGAGTTTATTAACTCAGCTTCTGAGGGCTAAACCTGTGCATGTGTTGGTGCATATTTAATATCTATCTATCTCTCTCTCTCTCTTTCCCTTCCTCCCTCCCTTTCTCTTCTTAGTGCCATGGATATTGAAGAAATTATCTGTTCATCATTTAAGGAGCATTTGGGTTGTTTCCATTTCTATTATTAACATTTGTTTTACACACTTCAGTACTGCATGTACTCAGTGTGGTGATCACCTTGCTTTCTTCCTCTAACATGAATCCTGACCACTGCTTGAAAAGAGAAGCAGAAAGCAAGGAAGGATCACTCTTAGATCCAGGTGTTGGCTTCTAATAACCACTAACTAATAATAGGGACCACGGATGCTGGAAGAAATGCCTGATTCTAGGACCAGACGGAAAATACACAAAATGAGCTTGGAGCAACAAATAGTGTTGGAGAAAAGGAGTGCACAAACACTCACACACACATGCACACACACACACACACACATGTACACACATGTACACACACACATCCATGATGGGGGCAAATCAAAAGCACATAAAAGTAAATTTGAAAGGATGCCAATGCTCAAAGCTGGAATAATACGAGCAAGAAAATAAATTATAGTCCAAAGTTTAAAACAAAAATTCATGAGCTCACACTGATGAAAATAATTGAATAAATAGACAAACAAGGTGGGGAACAGAAGCATTCCAACAATCTATATAAATACTCTGTGTTAAGGCACAGGAGAGGAACTCACCCCACCCCCTCTTAGTGTGGGCTGTGCTTACTGACTTCCTTCTGAGGAGCACAAGCATGGAAAGGGAAAGAAAAAAGCTTAGCACGAAGAAACCCAACAAACCCCACCTCAGCTGGTCAAGGTCAATGCCAACAGTAGTAAGTCATGCTGGTAGCGTGTGACCATGAGGTGATGTTGGGAAGGTAAAGCTTCATATCTATGCTTTTTCCAAAGAAATTCATGACCACACTCTGATGATGAGAAAATATGAACCAAATCCAAACTGAGGAGCATTTTATAAAATACCTGACCAGTGTTGTTCAAGCTGAGGTCAGCAAAAACAGGTCAGAGAAGCTCTCAAGGTCTGGAAGAGCATAAGGAGACAGGAGGGCTCCATTCAGTGCAGCATCCAGGGTGGGATCCTGAAAAACAGAAAAAGGACATTGGGAAATCCAGGTGGAGTGCTCTGGCTAAGGCTTACCTGTCAATGTGAGTTCACTAAGTACAACAAATGTGTCATGCTAAGGTTAGCTGCTCAGTAGGGTAAAATGGACGTGGTTGTGATAAAACTCTGTGCTAGCTTCAGTTTTCCTTTAAAATCAAAAACTGCTCAAAAATTTTTTTAGAAGTCTTTGACAATATAGAGAAGGGTAGGAAATACTCTGTTTTCCCTCCTAGTAAGTACCAGGGATTGAACCCAGGTGCACTCTGCCACTGAGCTGCCCACCCACTAAGACCTTTCTATTTCTTTTTATTTTGAGACAGGGTCTCAATAAAATAAAAGAGCAGTCCAGGCTGGTCTTCAACTCGTGATCCTCCCACCTCAGCCTCCAGAGTAGCTGGGGTTACAGGTATGGCCCACCATACCAGAAAATGGTCATGCTTTTATGTCATTCTTCCCTAGTCATCTAACTGATAAGACAAATGTTGGTCCTCAGAAACAATAACAGAAATCCATTCCATCACTGGAAGATAGGGACAGATATTTGTTGAATAAGTTAATTTCTTGAGAGTCTGATATTGAGGGCTTGCCCCACTTGAGAATAACACCATTCAAAGTTGATAGGTTCACAGAAATGACCCCAGAGTCCTTCATGTTAAGGAACCTGTCATAAAATCACATGCATGGTACAAAAATATTTTAAATTGAAGGTAAGCAATTTCTTAAATGATGTTTCAGACAATCAATGTTTGTTAACTTAGATATTAATATTGCTAAATTTGTTAGAAAGCATTAGTCAGGAATATATGACCAGGAATGGGTGCTAAAACATTAGAAAATGTGGAAGACTGAATCGTTTGAATGTCCTGGACATGAAAGACAAGTTGAAAATCAGCAAAGATATGAGTATGATTGGTTTCTTTAAGAAGTAGGAAAGATCCAGATGAAGTGGTGCACACTGTAATCTCAGCTACTATGGAGGCTGAGGCAGGAGGATCTCAAGTTTGAGGCCAACCTCAACAACTTAGTGACTCCCTGTCTCAAAATAAAAATGAAATGGTCTGAGATGTAAATTAATGGTAAAGCAGCACTAGGTTCAATTCCCAGTACAATAATAATAATAATAATGGAAAGAAAAGAAAAAGTAAAACTAAGACTCTAGTAAATTTAAAAGAGTGAATGTCTAAACAAACTTAATGCAAATTAGCAGTATGGAAATGTTACTGGTCTCACACAGAAGAAAAGCAAGAAGTAGCAGCTGTTTAGAAGAACATGTGGAAGTGTGTATGAAGTATAAAGTAGGGAGAAGCTTGGAAAAGAATTGAGCTAAGTAGCAGAACTACAAAGTGAGAGGTGGGGTAGACCTGAAAGGTGCTTTTGCAAAATGCAAATGATGAAGTGGATTCGAGATGACAAGCGACAGACAGGGTGAATGCTGTGTATACTTCAGGCCTGTGCAGCCAGCAGAATGTCCACAACAGTATCCAAGTTGTGTGGCCATTAACCAACTCATTGGAAATGTAGGATGTCTGAAATGTAAAAAGAAAAAAAAATGGAAAGAATTGGGAAGAATTGTTCCCAGAGGAATAACTAGTTCATCTTGAGTCCGTGGCAAATCTCAGGGAGTCAGGTTCCTAAGCATTTTGGATAAGAGATTGCCATTCTTATTTATTTATTTATTTATTTATTTATTTATTTATTTATAATGCTCATTTTAATGGGACACATAAGAGTCCATTCCTCTGAAGTTACCAAGTCCTTGACTGTACTTCAGGACAGCATTCTATACATGCAAAATGAAAAATAAAATTTCCTAATCTAAAAAAATGGATATTTAAAAGAATGGAATGTACAGTGTAAAGGATAAAGAATAACCACATGGGAAGCAATGCACTGTTACCATCTGGAGGGAAGACTGGAGGGAGGTTAGTTCTCTAGGGATACACTCACGGGGCGCTTCAGTGCTGGCTCTTGCCTCACAGAAATATCTGAAACCCCTGAAACACCATTTCAGCCACACCTGGCTGCTTCCCACTCCTGAGCTTCAGCTGGGCTCAGACAGGGCCTGAAAGTGTACAAGTCTGAAACGTATCTCCCCAGTCATGTAGTAGCAACTGGTGGGTTTCACTAACAGCATTTGTTAAAAATGATTGCTGGTCCCATTCCTGTAATTTTTGGTCCAGTAGATTTCAGTGTGGAGCCCAATAATTTGCATTTCTAACACACTCCCCTGTACTTCCATGTAGGAATCTTACTTTGAGAGTTTTCCCCACCCTTTCCTCCCAAACAGTCCGCTTCTCTTTCACATTCCTAATCCGGTGAAGTGTTCAATATCTCTAGGTCTCATTTTCTTTATCGGAAAATGTAGAAAACAATAGGATCTAAACCATGAGGGTTGATATGAGGATCAAGTGTGTTAAATAGGGCCAGCGAAGTATAAGTCAGACCAGCTCTACGGTGTTAGCTTAGGGTCGCCTGTTCTTGTGCAATGCTAAGCTAGGAATGGTTTGGGCAATTTAATAGACTTGAAGATGAGGAAGAGGAGGAGAAAGAGGAGGCAGCAGAGAGAGGGTCAGGGAAAGATGGGGAGGCAAAAGGGAGGGGGAAAGAAAGAAACAGAAAAAAGAAAGAGGAAGAGGAAGAAAAGAAAGAGAGGCAGCTAGAGAAATCTACGTGGGACCTGAAAGCAAGCACTATTCCTGCTTAGGACTTACGGAAAGCATTTGCCAGCTCCTGAGTGGCACCGCACACAGGGCATGAAACCATCCATGGCATTACTAGCGTCTGGTGAGTGCTGGTCATCACGTCAGCAAATCCCTTTTACTTGATTCTAAGTTTTTTTCAAAACAGCCCAGACCAGAACATTCACTGCTCACTTCCACGTTTAATAAAGGTGGGCTTTGGAGAGATATAAACCAATCCAGTAATAATAATAATACATGATGAACTAGGTGAATTCATCCCTTTTACTGTTTTTGAATTACGAAATAAAAAATAGCTATTCTGCTTTGAAACATGTTCATAATCTCCTGTTAGGATCGTTAAGAGCCCTTTCAGTTCTGGCCATATCATTCCCTTTTAAGCATCCACAGAGGTTTTGGATGTTCTTTGAAACATCACCAATGATGATATGTCTCTCCTTCTTGAAGGGGAGGTTTTATTATTGTTGCATTACTAATTATTATTATTATTAATTAAATAAATTAGCAATTACTTAGAACCAAGCTGATTGTCAAGAGAAGATCACATTACGCAATGGGAGATAATAATATCTCAAAAACTAAGTAACTCCTAAAACACAAATTTTAAAATGTGGTTTGGACAGTAATAATAACAATTATTCAAACTGGTGTGTGTGGTGTGTCATAGTGACTACAGAAAGGAATGTCCCATGAAGTCCAAGACATAGCAATTCACTTATTGGTGTCTTTCCTTAGCAATAGTCTGGGAGATTTTGTATTAGGTTCTCCAGAGAAACAGAATCCCACCCCCCTTCTCTTTCTCTCTCTCTCTCTCTCTCTCTCTCTCGCTCTCTCTCTCTCACACACACACACACACACACACACTCACACACACTTTAAGAAACTGGCTCATAGAGGCTGGTACGCCCAGTTCAAGGGTAAGCCGTGAGGATTGAGACCGGGGAGGTCAATGTTGTCGTTCAGGTTCAAAGGCCATCTGCTGGCATGATTCCCTCTTGCTCCAGGGAGTTCAGTCTTTTGTTTCATTCTGGCCTTCAACAGATTGAAAGAGGCCTACCCACTCTATGGAAGGTCATCTGCTCTATTTGAAGCCTATCAACTTAAATAATAATCTCATCCACAAATTTAAAACAAAACAAAACAAAACAAAAACCTTACAGAAATATCCAAGATAAAGTTCAACCAATTCTCTGGGAAACAGGGCCGAAGCAAATTGACACATGAAGTTCACCATCACAGCCCTAATTTACCAGGCATCGATGGCGTAGTGAATAAAATGCAGCTCTGCCACTGATGAGCTCAGAGCCTAAAAATCAACTTGCATCACCTGCAGGGAGCCTGTGGACCCTGCTGCTGATCCAAGGGGCTCCCGGAACCCTCGTCTCTGAAGAACACACATGCTCATGGAGTTTTGTGTATAATTTTGCATATAGTTTCAAGGGGAATGATTTCACGGTCACCTTAGCACTTGCATGGCCATCTTACAGGGTGTTTTGTGAGCCTCACTGTCCTCATAGGACACGTGCCCAGATTTGTGCAGTGTGTCTAAGAGAGACCTCCAATGTGTTCTCAGAGAGAGACACAGGGCTCACTTCCTAGCCAGCTACTGAAGAAAAACAGTCTTAAACACACACACACACACACACACACACACACATTTATTTTAGATAGCAGCTAAACATTTTGTTATTGGAATTTTTTAAGGGCTGTCAGATGAAGTATCTTTTAATAAGTAAAGGATATAATACATTTAATATTGTTAAACCCCTAAATATCCATCACATAAAAAGACCTTGTGTCATTTTCCTACACTCTTTTATTTCATTTGAAACAAGTCTCAGATCTGATGATTTTTCTGGGATTTCAGCATACAGCTCATGCATCTATAAAGGCACTTTTAATTCTTATTATATTTTAGTCAAATAGTTATAGTCTCATTTCTCATAAAAATTTGCACTAAGTATTCCATCACATATAATCATATTTTGAAAAAGCATTTATGTGTTTATTAAATCATTGCCGCATAATTGGTAAATGTATTTCTACGTTCTTCTTTTTATTGTAACTAAAGAGAATATATGCATGCCCACTACTGACCTGGCCAAGTGGCTATTCCAGGGAAGAAAACTATTTCATTTAAAAATGACTCTCCTTCGACTGTCGGCTCTTAGGCCCTAATAGAGCTCTGCTCATCAAATCTTGCTAAGAATAGAAATAATTTCCCTATTTGCACATCAATCACTTCATTCTCAAGGGTGTTATTGTTTTCCTTCTCTGATGAAAAAGGATATTATGTTGCTTTAAAAATTTTTTTTTGTTGTGTTTTCTTAAAAATGTTCAGGTTAATATTTCCAAATGGATTGTTTACTAAAGGAACAGCTGTAGCAGGCGGGCCTGTGGATATTGCAACAAAGTATCAATTTAGACAACAAGCTTTTAATTGTTTTCTGAGATGTGTCTGGAGTGGTGTATGCTATCATACCCTGGGTGAAGGGAGCACTCTGTTGTTCCTGAGGTCTGACTGCCCTTCTGTGGGTGCACAGAGAGCAGGAGAAGGGATTCCAACCTGCACCGCTACTGAAAGGGTGGGGAGGAGTGCCTGGGCTTTCTGCTCCTTCTTGGAAGCAGAGTCTGTGTTCTTGTGAGCTCCCAGCTGTGCTCTCTCATTCCGAAAGCTTGCTAGGTCCTTTCGCCTTGCTGTTACTGGCTAACTAAAAGGAGATGAAACAAGAAAGATGTCTTTATTACCTTATTTTATTTTATTTGTTTATTTTGTTTACCAGTGAAATGCCCAATGAGGCAAACTATATGCATTGGTTGTTTTTTGACTTGTTGCAATGAGCAGACAGAAGGCTGCCTGTCTTGTTTTGCATTTTCTGGAGCAAAGCTAAATAAATGGCTCTTGTCTGAAATCCTGTCAACATAACTGGTTGATCAATACCAGCTTTTAAAATGTGCAAGCATTGTTCCCTCACATCCACCTGTTTCTTTGCTGGTTGTACTGAATATACCAACAGGTATGAAAACAGAGTATCTATTCCCTCTTCAGTTGATAGCTTATTTTGTTTTGCTTTGCTTTCTCCTTGTATTAGAAATTGAACCTAGGCATATTTTGCCAACAATCCACAGGCCCAGTCCTTTTTATTTTTTTATTTTGAGGTTTGAGTCAGAGTCTCACTAAGTTGCTTGGGTCATCACTAAATTGCTGAGGCTGGCCTCTAACTTGCAATCCTCCTGTCTCAGCCTCCCAAGTCTCTGGGATTATAGGCATGAGCCACCATGCCCAACTAGTTGATAGCTTTTGAAAATTAAGTTATTGCCGCAAGTAAATCTGAGTTGAGGACTACAGAATATATTTCATGTGCACACAATTAAATAATTTCTTTGGCTTTATGAAAAATGAAGGAAGAAAATTCACATCAGATTTAGAGTGTGACTGTGAACTTTTAGACAGAAGAGCCACTGGGCATGCTTGCTGATAAAGCTACTTTAAAGTTTCATTGGTCTCTTTCAAAGAGCCTGTGTGCTAAGAAGTTCATGCCTTGGGAGCAGAGCATTGACCTAGGTCTGCCTCCACCTGAGGCTGGTAGGTGGCAATTGAAGAATTCTCCTCAGTACAAAGGCCAGGTCATGGCTTCTGGAAGCTCCTTTTTTGAACAGAGCTGAATGGTGTGTCTGTCAAGCTGCTATCTAACTAGCACTCCATCAATTTGGTGCTAATGAGGATCCCAAGAAAGGTCTCCAGGGGATAATCGCATTGTGGAAAATAATGATCTGCCAAGAGGGAAAAACAAGTCCATCCTCCAGGAGTCCCGGACAGGCTCATCATCTGCTGTCAAGTCTTCATGGTTCTGGGCCACAACTGGTATCAGAGCCCCTGGCTAACAGGACCACTTGTTACTGTCCTGAGGACGGTTTCTAATATTTAGAGAATATACACGGATGATGTAAGAAATGTTATTGTTTTACACATCACCTTCCTGACAAAGAAAATAAATGTGATGAATTTGTGGGCTAAATTTTAAGGCAGACCAGTTGCCTGCCAACTTAATTCAGTTACACTTTATGACAACTAATTTGAAAGTCCTCTCCTCTTTCTTTTTTCTGCTGTTTTTATTTTTATCAATGCCAAATTCTCTCTTTAACAGCTTCTTGGTGTCACTTAACATGAACATAATTTTGTTAGTATTTTTTAATGACAAAGTTCTGTGACTTGTGGTTGAGAGGCAAAAAATCAAAAGAAACCCATGGTTAGCCAAAGAAATCATGAATTATAGTATGTTTTGGCCAATCTCAGAAAAAAGAAAGGGAGGGCGGGGGAGGTGGTGCACACCTGAATCCCAGTGGCTCAGGAGGCTGAGGCAGGAGGACTGTCAATTCAAAGCCAGCCTCAGCAAAAGCAAGAGGTAACCCTGTCTCTAAATAAAAAACAAAATAGGGGTGGGGATGTGGCACAGTGGTCGAGTGCCCATGAGAGTTCAATCCCTGGTAAGAAAAAAAAATTATATATGTGTGTGTGTGTGTGTGTGTGTGTATGTGAGAGAGAGAGAGAGAGAGAGAGAGAGAGAGAGAGAGAGAGAGAATGGGAGGATAGGAGGATAGAGGAATAGAGGGACTTGGGAATCAATCAGGTAATCCTCTGAAGCATTTGGAAGGTAGCAGATAGAATTTACTGGTGGGAGAATTATGGAGACACAGCAGGGAGGTTTCACAGATCCCAAGAATGAGAGAATGAAAGACAAAGTGACAGAATTCATTTCTTTCTTTAAACAGAAAGGAAGTTCACCTCCCACAAAATAGGGCTCCTGAAAGGATCCCCGGAGTTGCCCCTGTCTAGGGGTTTATATGGTGTTGCTGAGGGAGACCTTTTAAAGCTATTGGCTAGTGATTTGGGGGGAGGGGAGTTCTTCATCCAATCAGCATGAGACATTCCAGATCCCCCGCCCCCGGTCCAGTCAGAATGTTGATCCTGTGCTGCTCACGTGCTGTTTGGCCCTTGGGAGGTTTGTTCAGGGAATAATTTCGAGGTCCCCACCCTGTCTTCCCATCCTGTTTCTATCCCCCGCTCTCAGTACCACAGGATATGTTTTGTCAATCAATCCTGTTTCTAGCCAGTCCCCCAAATATGCAGGCCTTTCGGTTGCTTACCTCAGAGAACATTAGAGATGCCATGCATGAAAGAGTAATACTGTATTTTGGCTGAGCAATTTGAAACAAAAGAATTCAAGAAAAAGAAGAGAAGCAGGCCATCAAGATGATGAAGTTTAGGTGACGAACTTTCCGCCAGTCTGTTCAGCAGGGGATTTGCCATGGCTGTGTCTCATAGGACTCAGCCTTACTGCCTGTGAGCTCCTTTCATGGGAGGGCACGTGGAGGGAGGTCTCTCAATCCAGGATATGATAATTGAGCTCTGCCCCTCTCCCCCAGCCCTGAACGTCAGTGAGAAGCACCCTTCCTGGGATAAGGTACCATCGGAGGAGACACAACCCAATAACCAGAAATCTCTAATGGTTTTCTCTGTGTCCATTTGAAATGTTGAAGTTCCTGGGCCTCCTCCTTGAGAAGGGCAGAGCACAACCTATCAATAACCCACCTGACAATTGCTGACACTGGTCAAAATTCAGATCCATTAGCTAGAAAATCATCTTCCAAACACATTTTAATTACATTTCTAATTTTTCAACCCTTTGTAATATGCCTGTCAAAGTGCCAACCCTGTAACACCTTAAATAAGGTACATTTTAATCCTCTGCCCTAGTCTTTTATAATAATAACTCTTATTACTAACCTATATTTTGAAAGCATGTTGTTGTTTGGAGTTTCCTGGCCATGTTATAAGTCTTACAGAAATTATTTGTTAGAGTTGGGCAAGTGTGGAATAAAATATCAAGCAGGTTTCAAAATGTTCACTTCTCATACATGTTGGTTTTACATACTCTGAACTGAATGAATTTATCAGCCAAGGCTGAATTCACAAGATGATTACAGTCCATACATTCATGTACTCTTTTCAGAATAAAAGCATAGCATTAATTTGTGCAAAATTCTGAATACATTTTAAACACAAATTTTCTCAAGTATGTAAAATTCAAACCTGCCAGGGCAACTGAAGAATGTACCTGGACTTAGATCCTTGCACATTTCTTAACAGAGGACTGGGATAGTCCTCTGTTAACAGAGGACTGGGATAGTCCTCTGTTAACATCCCTTTTAACATGGAGGTCCCTTCACTTTGGCAGTCAGACAAATACCCCGGAACAAAGCAAAGAAGAAGAAGGGAGGAGGAAGAGGAAGGAGAGAAGAAAGTATTCCAGAATTCTTGGGTAGCTCAGGAACAAGACCAAAGACCAACTCCCTCATAGCCAGGTCCAAGTCTAGGTCCATTAGCAATCCCAGGGAATGACAGCAGGAGCAAGGAAGGACCTTTAAGATAAAGTTCATTGTGTGTCTTTCCTTTGGAATGTAGAATAAATGCTTCCCAGTGTCCCCCCAACCCAAACTCAAGTGGGAAGACATTCCAAACCATTACCTTCCCCCCCACATCATGATATTATGTGTGTGCATATATGTATTAATATATATTAAACTATATCTCACTTGTCATGATATATGCAGTAGTATGTACACAGGTATGCACATACATGCACAAATACATGCATTTATATGTATACATATACATTCGGGAACATATCAGAATATCTGGAAGTTACAAATATCTTCCGCAGCATCTGACTAGCATTTGTAGTATGGAGTCTGCTTTCTGGATTGCATGACCTCCTTACCTCTGAAGAAGGCTGTCTTCGTGCTAGGGAGTGAAGGAAGAGTTCATGAAGGAGACAGAGCTTGAGAGAGGCTTTTAAGGAAGCACTAAGTAACATTAAAGAAGAGTGGAGGGACAGACACAGAATGAATTTTACAGACTATACAACTAACAAAGGGTGAAGATCGGAATTATGAAGAATGTGTAATATCAAACAAAACAAGACATTCTATTTGTTTAAAGTTTGAAACATTCAAAAATGAACTATATAAGGGAAAGAAAGGTATAAAGAATGGAAATAATAATTTTAAAATATAGGGCTGGTTGTCTTTGAGGAAGAATCAGAAAAGAAAAAGCATTTGGTAATATTCTGATTCTTTAACTTGGAGTTTGAGGATTAGAAAGTGTATCCCCCTGCCATGACAAGAGGGCAGACCCAAGGCCCATACTACAAAAAGAGTCCATACAACAAAGACATTGAGAATGGACAAAACACATGGGGTACCAAAGGCTGTCAAAATCTCAGTTTAGTGATGCTATCAAGCTTCTTGGAAGAGTGAGGCAAGAGAGTGGCTTGAACCCAGAAGTTGGAGACCAGACCTTGCAACATAGACCCCAACTGAAAACAGAAAAGGGAAGGAAGGAAGCAAGGAAGAGGGGGAGGGAGGGAGAAAGGAAGGAAGGGGGGGGGAGGGAGGGAGGAGAGGGAGGAAGGAAGAGGAAAGGAAAAAAAAGAAGAACAAAAAATGGTACAATGTGGTAACTTTGCCTCTCATTGAAAGGGGCCCAAGAGATTGGAAGTGTCCGTCTTTCTAACTGTAATTTCACATCCTTTGACCAACATCTTCCCCAACCATCCCCAACTATTCTATGCGAAGGGAAAAGGACGTTAGGTGTTCTCAGACACACAAACAGAAGCCGTGTGAGGGAATGCGTTTGTCAGCAGGTTGGATGTTACCTTTCCACAGTGCACTTCACAACATCACATGATAACTACACAT
>JAJEJO010058664.1:0-2500 GCA_020662805.1 Glaucomys volans | reverse complement strand
AGTAAAGATAGTTATCTGGTTACTCTGAAACATAGCTATCTTAGTAATACTTCATTAATGTGTGTGATTATGTACCCAGAACATTATCAAAATGTATAGTTAAGACTAGGGTATGCACAAACACAACTCCAGACAAGACAAAAATGCTTCCAAGAGAGTGCAGAATCCATGCATGGATATTCATGCAGCTCACCATGCACTCATATATTATAGGTAGTGCAGATATGAACTTGGGATTCTGAAGAGGGAGACACCATGGAGGCTGGTTAGAGCCCACCTGGAATGAAGCCCTCCCATGGCTGGGCCGGTGCAGCCAACAGAGGACAGCTAGCCTGTGTCACAGCTGAGGTGTCATGACCCAGGTCATGCCCTTTCTCAAGGTCATACTCTTTCTCAGGGTGCATCCATAAATGGTTGAGGAAAGTTGCTTTCAACCTAGCTACACTGCTCCAGCACTTCCTGTAGGATCCACTGGGACCTTTGATGTGACCATATTCACAACCAGCTGCTAGTCTGCTCCACAGGCTGTCTTCCTTCTTCCAAGGATTTCCACCCAAACATGCTGCTCAAAAAGCTCCTTCACACAGATCTGTCTCACAGGCTGGGCCACCTGGCCGTTGACAGCTGACTGCCAGTCCACAAGGAGTCAGGAGTGTCATATTAGAATGGCTAAGTTAGAGCTTCTAGGAGCAGAAAATGCCAACTGGACATTTGTCTGCAGGTGGGAGGACAGTGATTAGTCAAAACTATGATAAACGGATGCATACAAATTAAAAAGTAAAATATAGGATCAATTTTTGTAGTTACAAATATCTTTTTTTTTTTCCTTTTGGTAGTGGGGATTGAACCCAGGGGCACTCAATCCTTGAGCCACATCCCCCGCTTTTTTTTTTTTTAATTTTGAGACAGTGTCGTGCCAAGTTGCTAGGCTGGCTTTAAACTTGTGACCCTCCTGCCTCAGCCTCCCAAGCCACTGGTATTGCAGGCCTGCACCATATTTGTACTTGCAAATAGCTCTATATACCTTAATATCCCTTAGGGAGCAATATCCATTAACAGCTATTGGCAATAAGCAGAAACTGGAAAATAACGAAAGTCATCAATAGTGCGCTGGATTAAGAGTGTGGCATTCACTCAGTGGAGTACTATAACATAATGACAATAAAAGCAATAGAAATGAATTTTACAGAGCAGTGAGCCAAAGAAACTGAACATCATCAGAAACTGAACATCATCAACTGCATCTCCTCAAAAACATTACAAAAGCAGGTAAAGCTAACCTTAGTTGTTTGATGTCAGAACTGTGGCTCCTCTTGATGAGAAATAGTGACTAGAAGGGGTCAGAGGGCAAGTTCTGGAGTTGCTGGAATGTTCAGCGTCTTGATCTAAGTGCTCCTTACCTGGGGACCCTGCATTTGTGAAAATCTTTTTATAACATGCAATTTTTTTTACAGACAATATGCTTCAATAAAGAGTTAAAAATGCACTGGCCCTTAAATGATGAGGACTTGATTTTTGAAAACTCATTTAGAATGAGATGCTACTGTGATTTAGGTAGTATTAGATCAAAAAAGGAAGAAAGGAGAGCCAAAGGAAGGGAGCGAGGTTGATTGGAAGATTCAAGACTGCCCTTCCCTCTTCTCTGAAGAGCCATCAAAGGCTCTTTGTTAGTTCAGAAGGTCACTGAAGGACAGATGTCAGAAAAGCAGTTTTACAGAAAAGACCTGAAGCAAGCCAGTCAGGCTTAACTGTTTAGTAGACCAACAGCCTTTCTGGAGTGTGGACAAGAAACCAAGAAATGACAATTTCAAAAATAAAGAAACAAATGCAAGAATTAAGAACTATCACTGTTGAAACTAGGAATTGACCTAAATACCACACAGAATTCTTCTCAACTGATACGTGCCCTCTCTTTTATAGCAAAGTTAAACTGGAAGCGTAGGAACTGTGCGTAAAAGGTGAGTGTATGTGCTCATGTGTGCATGCTCATGTGTCTGCGATCTCTTTCTTAGATACTCTGGGCTCAAAGTTCTTTCACTTTCTCCTTTCTGTTTTCCCTTAGTTCACCCACCAGGGATGGATGAATCTGCTACTGTTGGTATTCTGGACAATGTTTAGAGTGCCCTTTCCTTTATCTCTGTCTTTTTCAGCCTTGTATTCAAAAGGACACCTCTTTTTGCTCACAAATGAGTATCCACAGTATTTAACAGTCATTTTTAGTGAAAGTGGTCAGAAGGAGGAGCAAGCAGAACCTATCGATGGCTCCATGCCCGAGGCCATGAGCTGCACTGGTTTAGGTCAAGATTGTCAGGATAGTCACCACATCAGCACTTTGTAAACTTACCCTGGGAGCAAGAAAATAGGTGTGGTTTTACATTTAAAAATTTAAAATGGTAAATCAATTTTCCCTGAGTCGTGGCAGTGCTGATGGACAGCTGGTTAGAAGCTGCCCTCGAGCACACTGCCCAGAGGAAATAGGCAATGTCCACTTGGAAAACCC
>JAJEJO010058647.1:0-16313 GCA_020662805.1 Glaucomys volans | reverse complement strand
TTTTATTTCTTTTGTAATGAAAAGGAAAATCAAAAAGTAATCAGTAGCGACACAATAAACACTGCATCATGTCATCTATAAGAGCAAGAAACTTTCTTAGTTCATCCTTGCTATCTACCCATGCAGCATTTATTTGTTAAGACACATTTTTAGTGCTAGATCACTGCCAAGCAGGAACATTTTTTGATGGTTTATATTTGCCTTCATGAGATAAAAGGGAGAACTTAAAAACATAACTCTCATTTTCTGTGATTAAGATTTCTTCAAGCAATCACTTCTTATCAGAAATGATAAAGTCTTGATCCTGTATATAGTCATGTGTTTGTGTTCCTTTAATTTTATCATGTATTGTGATTTGTTCTCTCCATAAATGAAATGGTATTTTTCAGATTCCACAGGAAAATGTGGGCCTCCTCCACCTATTGAAAATGGAGACCTTACTTCATTCCCATTACCAGTATATCCTCCAGGTTCATCAGTTGAATATCAGTGCCAGTCTTTGTATCAACTTCAGGGTAGCAAGAAAATACTATGTAGAGATGGAAAGTGGTCAGAACCGCCAAAATGTTTACGTAAGTCCTTCAGTATTTTCACAGGTCCTGGGAAAATCACAGCCCTGAGTATGATATTTTGCTGTGTATGACAGAACATTCACATATTAACGAGGGGATATTCTGTGGAATGCTTCCCTACCAAATATTAATATGTGAGGAAATAAAGATTAATAAGTTATTTTTTATTTTAAAGTAATTAATAAATATGATTGTATCTATTTAAGATATACAATGTGAGGAGTTCTAAAACTATATTTTTATTTTTTATTAGCATGAATTAGTTTTCTATATTAATGGGGATCATTGTGGTATTTCCATATGTGCATACACCCTGCCTGATCATATCCAACCTCAATTTTCCCGTCCTACCGCTTACACACTTTGCAACCTCTATTGGTCACTATTCTACTTTAGATCACCCTTTTTAATATTCCACATATGAGAGAGAACAGGGCTTATCTTTCTGTGTCTGCCTCATTTCAATTCACAAAATGTCCTCCTGTTCTATCTATATTGCTGTAAATGACAAGATTCAATTCTTCCTTATGGATGAATAATATTTCCTTGCTTAAATATGTCACATTGTCTTTATCTACTTATCTGTTGATCAACATATATTCTCATTCAGTATCTTAGCTACTGTGAATAACACAGCAATAAACATGGCCATTCAGATATCCCTTTGGTATGCTGATTGATTTTTCTTTTGGGTATGTACCCAGAAGCGGGATAGCTGGATCATATGGCAGATTTAATTTTAGGTTTCGAGAAACCTTTTGTTCTCCATAATGATCGGACTCATTGAAATTCCCAACAAGAATGCATTTCCCCCCCACATCCTCACCAACATTTGTTAATTTAGGTTTATTTCTAATAATATGCATTCTAACTGGTGTGATATGTTACCCTCAATGTAGTTTTTATTTTCATTTCCCTTGTGGCTAATGATATTGTGCATTTCTTTATGTATTTTTGACCATTTGTATTTCTTCTTTGAGGTATCACAAATCATTTGCCCATTGTTTAATTGGATTACTTGTTATTAGTTTTTTGAGGTCATTATACATTTTAGGTATTAACCCTTTTTCAGATGAATAGTTGGCAAGTAGTTTTATTTTCCTCATTCCATGGTTTCTCTCATTCTGTTGTTTCTTTATCTGTACAGAAGATTTTCACTTTAATATATCAAATTTTTCTCCTATGCTTTTGTGGTTGTATCCAGAAAACTGTTGCTTGAACCAATTTATTATTTCTCTTTTGTTTTCTTCTAGTAATTTAAGAGATTTAGGTCTTACATTTAAGCCTGTGAAATGTTTTTAATTTATTTTTGTACTTGAAGAGAGGAGTCAAGATTTAATCATCTGTATGTGGATATCCATTTTTACCAGCATCATTTATTGGAGAGGTGCTCCTTTAGTCAATGTTTTCTTTCTTTTTGGCGACTTTGGTAAGAATCAGCAGATATAGGTGTATGAATCTCTATCTATCTATCTATCTATCTATCATCAATCATCTATCTACATATCTAATCTATCTATCTATCGAGACAGACTCTATTCTGTACCATTGGTCTATGTGTCCGTTTTTGTGCAAATACTATTGTGTTTTCATTATTATGGCTCTGTAGTATCTTTTAAAATGAAAACCAAAAAAGAAAAAAATCAGATATTGTGATGCTTACAGCTTTGTTTTTTTCCTCAAGATTTCTATAGTTATTCAGGGTCTTTTCTGCTTCCGTATGAATTTTAGAATTTTCTTGTCTAGGTCTGTGAGGAATATCATTCATAATTTGAGGATGGCTTTTAATCTGTAAACTCCTTAAAGTATTATGGACATATTAACAACACAAATTCCTCCAGTCCTTGAAAATGGGAAATTGCTTTATTTATTTGGTATCTTCTTCAATTTCTTTCATCAGTGTGTGGTAGAGGTCTTTTGTTCTTTGCTATTTTTGTTGTTGTGCAAATTTATGAATGGCATTGTTTTTATGATTTCTCAGCAAATTCATTATTGGTATATAAAAATCTCACTGATTTTTGTATGTTGATGTATCTTGCACCTTACTGACTTCATCTGTTCTTATAGTCTTTTGGTGGAGTCTCTAGGTTTACCTATATGTTTAATCATATGATCTGCAGACATGAATAATTTGGCTTCACTCCTTCCAATGTGCATGCTCCTTCTTTCTCTTATTTCATGTTCTTGCTAAAACTTCTAGTAAAATATTGAATAAGAGCAGGGTGAATGGACACCCTTGTTCCTGATCTTAGAGGAAATGTTCTCAACTTCTCTCTTTTTCTTTGGTATTCACAAAGCATTAATTCAGAAAGAGTTTTCAGGAAGAATTTCTGAAACATTAAAAAACTTTCTACTTGAAAATCCAAAGTCTTGGTAAGAGACTCATCTTACTTAATATTTTATGCTCATTTATTTCTTTCAGATGCATGTGTAATATCAGAAGAAATCATGGAAAGATACAACATAAGCTTAAAGTGGAAAGAACAATGGAAGCTTTATTCTGTATCAGGAGATTGGGTTGAATTTGTTTGTAAACATGGATATCGTCCATCAACACGTCAACTGTTTCGTACAAAGTGTTTTGATGGTCACATTGAGTATCCCCGTTGCACAAAAAGTAATAGCTACCATTATTAATATCATTAAAACTTGCACTTAAATTCAGAATTTTTATTATTTAATCTAGTTTTAGTTTTATTTTTAAGTATTGTTTAACTCATTTTTAATCATAAATCAGAAATTCTGTTGATATGTGCTGATGGATTTAGAATCTGAGAGGCCAGAGCCACATATCTTAAACGCACTGCATTCAAATTTGACATACAAAATGCTCTGCATCCTGTTCATAAAAAAACTATGGCAAGAAAGTAGGTGCAATTACTTCCGTGTTTATCTGTATCCATCATCCTCCACCCTATAAGAGTTGTCTACATCACTCTTGAGGTTCTCTGAGACTTTGTTTCACAGTGCATGAAAAGATACACTCTTCATCTTCAAAATTATATAATTCAGTAACATGAAAATAAAAACTAAATCATGCCTTATATTAGTTTAAAATATAAGCAATTACTGATTATTACTTACCTATCAATGAACAAACGTAAAGGATGACACATGAGCTTCCAAAATATATGAATCTAGTATATTTAATAATATAAACAAATCATAAAGAGGAACACAAGTACAATTGGATATGTAACCATCATAACTGTAATTGTACAACTATGGAAAGGATGATAGGCAGAAAATGGCATAAAATCTTTAAAAACTACATTTGTGTTTAGAAATAAGAGGATTAAGTTGTTTAATTCCTTTAAAGAGACAGTTCCTAAATTATGGTGGTTTAAACTTGTGATTTCTTTTTCACCATAGTATGAAAGTGATATGTATTGAGTAGAAACTGTACCTTGACCTTCTTCTAAGGCTAAAAATATAGGATATACTACCTTTGTGTTAATGGTTAATAATAGTTAACAGCATCCAATTGGCTGTGTGATCAAGAAAGTAAGCAATCAATGTCTATAGAGTACTGTTCTGCTAAGCTATGATGTATGATAGGTTGGGTGTATTAAATGCATGAAGAGCTTAGAATAATTTCAATTTATCATAAGTTAATCAGGATGTAACCACATTGTAAGTTAAGGAGTATCAGAACTTATGTATATTGTACAATTTTCAAACTTTAATATAATCAGTTTTGAATCTCCAGAATAAGTTATTTTAAGATAATGATGTCTAAAAAGCAAGGTGATCATGTGTAGAAATATTGACGTCATTGGTAATGATCTCAAAGTCGAATAATGCTGTAATGAGTTTTTTGTTATAGAAAATGTTTTCTGGTTTTAAAATTTCAGGAATAAGATTTTGAAGTGTAATTTTTATGTCTTTACATTTCAGATAGCACTATTTAGTTACAATCACTTTTGACTACAAACATTTTTGATTTTTTAAAGGTATAATGTTTAGGATGAAAATAAAGTTAAAAATAATACAAAAATTTAAGGTAATAAATTGTCACCTCTTATTGCATAAAATGATATGGCTTATATTAAATGCTTTCCTCTTGTTTGAGATTGTGATTTAGATAAATTGAGTTGAGGCAGATTTCTCAATTTCAAGGAAATTGGTTACAATAAACAAGTAATCTTTGGTTTCATGTTAACACTTGTGAATATTCTTAACTCAGTCCCAATGGGCCATGATAAAAAATAACTAACTTGTTCAGTATGGCTTATTTTAAAAAGATGTATCTTTCATAGAGATCTTGGGGCTGAGATGTCCAAGATGAAGACATCAGCTAACTTGGTGTCCCAGGAGGGCTTATTCTGTTTTGCAAATGGCACCTTCTCCCTGCATTCTAACTAGGTGGAAGGGGCAAGGAAGTACTCCAGCCTTTCCTTTAAAGGGCACTGTTCCCATTCTTGAGGATGGAACCCCATGACTTACTCACCTAAAAAGAATTCACCTTCTCATATGCTCACTGTGGTAACTAGGAAGGATATGGTGACATTTAGGGGGACACAAATATTCAAGACATTCAGAATAAAAAGGGCAGGAAAAAGACAGTCCATGCAACAGAAATCAAAAGGCAGTAGGGGAGGTTACACTTCTATTACACAGAAGAATTTCAGCCAAATACTGTAAGAAACAGATAAAAGAAAATCATTATGTGGTAATAAATGGGTCAGTTCCTTAAGAGTATGTGTGTGTGAGTATGTGTGAGTGTGTGTGTGTGTGTGTGTGTGTGTGTGTATCACCAATATGGAAAAAGCTAAATATAAAAAGGAAATATTGATAGATCTTAAGGGAGAAATAGACTGCAAAATAGTAATAGTAAGGTGTTTCAATACTCCATCTTTTAATACAATGGATAGGTCATCCAGACAAAAAATCAATAAGGAAACATTGGACTTGAGCTACATGTTACAGTAAATAGACCTAACAGATATGTACACAATATTCCACACAATAGCAGAATACACATTATTCTGTAGTGCATACACAACATTCTCCAAGATAAGTCATCTGTTATGCCACAAATCAATTTTCAAGTATTTAAGAATACTGAGATTATATCAAGTATCTTTGCCAAAGAATGGCATGAAACTATAATCAATAACTGGGAATGTTGGTATATTCACAAATATGTAGAATTTGAATGAAATCTTCCTGACCTTCCAATAGGTCATTGAGAAAATTGAAAGGAAAATGAAAGGATACTTATAAACAAACAACAAAGCACAGCATTCTAAAATATATAAGGTTCAGAAAAGGAGCTCTGTAAGTGTTGCACGGGGCTGCAGTATTTACTGATGAGGCAGACCGTATGTGTTGTGCCCAAAGGGGTGGGTAACACCAGCAGATGATGGGAGGGATTCAGACTGCTCACCAAGTAATGAGGAGAAGATCTTTATTTGGGAGAGAGGGAGCACTTGTCACAATGATAGCTGCTTCTGTCCTTACTGCGTATAACACTGTCTTCTGTTTGCAGTTAAGCTAGCCATGCATCCTAAGGGTCAAGCCCTGCATAAGCAGTTACCAGCCTATTTGGCAAATTATTGGTCAGGAATAGAAAGTAAAAAGCAACCATGTAAATACAGAAGGTGACAGTTTCACAGACACTGAAGAACTGTCTTAAAGACTACAGAAGAATATCCTGTTCACAGAACACAGGAAAGGAGGATGGGGCCACAGTCCTCAAGTGGCCTGAAAGGTGCATGCCATATAGGCCTCCTCCAGGGGAAGGTGCATGCCATATAGGCCTCCTCCAGGGGAAAGGGTAGAGCCCTAGTCTCTGAGTGGCCCAAAAGGTGTGCCTGCCTCCCAACAGAATGCCACAAAGCATCTTCCAGGAGAAGGGACTCACATGTAAGGGAAGTAAATGTATAATTGTAAATGCCTACAGGAATTAGATCTCAAATAAACAATAAAGACTCAAACTTTATACGCCAAAGAACTAGAAAATAAAGAAATAAGCTAAAGATATTATGAGGGAGGAAATAAAATGTATTAAAAAAAATAGCAACAAAAGAAAACAATATTAAGCATCAATAAAGTTGAGCTGATATTTTTTTCCTTTTTAGATTAATTTTTATTTTTATTTTCTTTCTATTTTTTTATTTTATTTTATTTTGATTCATTGTACACATATGGAGTACAGCTATTGTTCTCTGGTTATACACAAAGTAGAATCACACCATCTGTGCATTCATACATGTACATAGGGCAATGAAGTCTGTCTTATTCTGTTATTATTCTTACCCCCCCAACCGACCCCACTCCTCCCTTCCCTCTATGCTATCTATACTTCCTCCATTCTTGCCTCCCTTCCACCCCGCATTATGCATCATCATCCCCTTATCAGAGAGATCATTCAGCCTTTGGATTGTTGGGATTAGCTAATCTCACTTAGCATGACAATCCCCAACATCATCCATTTACCTGTAAATGCCATAATTTTATTCATCTTTATTGCTGAGTAATATTCCATTGTGTACATATACCACAGTTTCCTTATCCATTCCTCTATTGAAGGACTTCTGGGTTGGTTCCACAATCTAGCTATTGTGAATTGAGCAACTATGAACATTGATGTGGCTGCATCACTGTAGTATGCTGATTTTAAGTCCTTTGGGTATAGGCCAAGGAGTAGGATAGCTGGCTCAAATGGTGGATCCATTCCAACTTTTATAAGGAATCTTCACACTGCTTTCCAGAGTGGCTGGACTAACTTGCAATCCCACCAGCAATTTACCCTTTTCCTCACATCCTCACAGACTGTTTTTGCCTCTCTTCTTGATGAAAGACACTCTAATTGGGGTGAGATGAAATCTTAAGGTGGTTTTGATTTGCATTTCTCTTATCACTAGGGATGTTAAACATTTTTTCACAAATCTGTTGATTGCTTGTAGATATGCTTTTGTAAAATGTCTGCTCATTTCCTTGGCCCATTTATTGATCGGGCTATTTGTATTCTTGGCATAAAGATTTTTGAGTACTTTATAGATTCTGAAGATTAGTGCTCTATCTGAAGTGTGTGTGGCAAAGATTATCTCCCACTCTGTAGGCTCTCTCTTCACATTGCTGATTGTTTCCTTTGCTGAGAAAAAGCTTTTTAGCTTGACTCTATCCCAATCATTGATTCCTGCTTTTATTTCTTGTGCTTTAGGAGTTATGTTAAGAAAATCTGGTCCTAAGTGAACATGATGAAGATTTGGACCTACTTTTTCTTCTATTAGGTGCAGGGCCTCTGGTCTAACTCTAGGTCCTTCATCCATTTTGAGTTGAGTTTTGTACAGGGTGAGAGATATGAGTTTAATTTCATTTTGCTGCATATGGATTTCCAGTTTTCCCAGCACCATTTGTTGAAGAGGTTAACTTTTGTCCATTGTATGTTGTTGGCACCTCTGTCTAGTATGAGAAAACTGTATTTCTATGGATTTGTCTCTGTGTCCTCTATTCTGTACCATTGATCTACGTGTCTCTTTTGGTGCCAAAATCATGCTGCTTTTGTTACTATTTCTCTTTGGTGTATTTGAAGATCCTGCTTTGCTCTTCCTGCTAAGAATTGCTTTTGCTATTCTGGGTCTCTTATTCTGCCACATTAATTTCTTGATTGCTTGCTCTATTTCTATGAGATCCATCATTGGGATTTTAATTGGAATTGCACTGAATTTGTATAGTGTTTTTGGTAGCATGGCCATTTTGACAATATTAATTCTGCCTATCCAAACATTCAAGATCTCTCCATCTTCTCAGATTTTCTATATTTTCTTTCTTTAGTGTTCTGTAGTTCTCATTGTAGAGGTCTTTCACCTCTTTTGTTAGATTGATTCCCAAGTATTTTATTTTCTTGAGGCTACTGTGAATAGGTTAGTTTTCCTAATTTCTCTTTCAGAGAATTCATCACTTACAAATAAAAATGCAAGAAATGATTTATGAGCATTAATTTTATATCTTGCTAGTTTAATGAATTTATTTATGAGTTCCAGAAGTTTTCTGGTGGAATTTTTCAGCTCCTCTAAGTAGAGAATCATGTCATTAGCAAATAGGGATAGTTTGAGCTCTTCTTTTCCTTTTCATATCCCTTTATTTCTTTGGTCTCTAATTTCTCTTGCTAGAGTTTTAGGGATGATGTTGAGCAGAAGTGGTGAAAGAGGGCATCCCTGCCTTCTTCCAATTTTCAGGTGGAATGCTTTTAATTTTTCTCCATTTAGAATGATATTGGCTGTGGGCTTAGCATAGATAGCCTTTACAATGTTAATTAAAGTTTCTACTATCCCTATTTTTTCTAATGTTTTGAGCATGAAGTGGTACTGTATTTTATCAAATGGTTTTTGTGCATCTATTGAAATAATTCTGTGGTTCTTAACTTTCAGTCTGTTAATGTGATGAATTACATTTAGTAATTTCCAGATGTTGAACCAACTTTCATCCCTGGGTTGAAACCCATTTGATCATGGTGCACTATCTTTTTAATAGGCTTTTGTATGTGATTCTCTAAAATTTTGTAAGAATTCTTACATCTATGTTCATTAGGGATATTGGTCTAACGTTTTCTTTCCTCAATGTGTCTTTGTCAGGTTTTGATATCAGGGTGATATTAACTTCATAGAATGAACTTGGAAGGGTTCCCTCCTCCTCTATTTCATGGAGTACTTTGAGGAGTATTGGAATGAGTTCTTCTTTGAAGGTCTTGTAGAACTCAGCTGTGAATCCATCTGGTCCTGGACTTTTCTTTGTTGGTAGGCTTTTGATGATCTCTTCTATTTCATTGCTGAGATTGATCTATTTAAGTTGTGGATATCCTCCAGATTCAGTTTGGGTGACTCATA
Organism: Glaucomys volans; assembly: GCA_020662805.1. Classification (NCBI taxonomy): domain Eukaryota; kingdom Metazoa; phylum Chordata; class Mammalia; order Rodentia; family Sciuridae; genus Glaucomys; species Glaucomys volans. The sequence continues at coordinate 6,907 of JAJEJO010058647.1, read as the reverse complement.
TGCCTCTAGTAACCTGTTGATGTCTTCCAGGCTTTCTATAATGTTGGAGTATAAATTTTCAAAATAGTTTCTAATGATGGTTTGTATTTCAATAGTGTCTGTTGTGATATTTCCTTTTTCATCACAAATTTCAGTAATTTGCGTTTTCTCTCTCCTCTTTGTTAGTGTGGCAAAGGGTTTATTAATTTTGTTTATTTTTTCAAAGAACCAACTTTTTGTTGTCAATTTTTTGAATTTTTTCTTTTGTTTCAATTTTGTTGATTTCCACTCTGATTTTAATTATTTCCTGTCTTCTCCTATTTTTGGTGATGATCTATTCCTCTTTTTAGGACTTTGAGCTATAATGTGAGGTCACTTATTTGTTCACTTTTCATTCTTTTATGGAATGTGCTCCATGCAATGAATTTTCCTCTTAGCACTGCTTTCATCATATTTCAGAGATTTTGATATGTTGTATCATTGTACTCGTTGATCTCTAAGAATTTTTTTATTTCCCCCCTAGGGCTTCTCTAATCCTTTTAATTATGACATTCTGAACTCCATTTCTGACATTTCTTCTGCCAAGTTATCACTGGATTTTGTTGATGCAGCATCTAGTTTTGTTTGAGACACTTTGTTCCCCTGTTTTCTCATGTTGCTCATGTATCTTCCCTTTTATCTGTGAGAATCAGAGGTATTGGAGCTTCCCCCCTATGGTCCTGTGGTGTCCCTGCAGGTTTCCAATATCTCACCTCCAGTCTTCAGTAGCACTAGAGTGCGGGCTGGGGCCAGGCTAGAGTAAGACTTGGCCTCTGAGCTGGGTCTCCTGGCATGGAAGCCTCAAGGGTCTGCACTGTGGCTGCTTCCTGATGCTGAAGTCTCCCACCTCTGAGCTGTGCCAGCTGCCCCCATAGTGGTCCCACGGGAGTGCTCTGGGCCGATGTCCCAGGTCAGAACTCTCACTCATCTATGCTGAGCTGAGCCTGATGTCTGTCTCTTTGTCCACCTCCTGTACCTGGAACTCTCACGGCACTTGGCTGGGCTGAACCCAAGCCTCTGACCTGGGCCTCCCAGAGCAGGTGACCCAAGTGTCCACTGTGCCCATTTTCTACACACTGAAGACTCCCGCCTCTGTGCTGTGCTGGCCACACCCGTGGAGGTCCCAGGGAGCACTCTGGGCCAACATCCCAGGTGTGGAACTCTCACTCGTCTGCGCTGAGCTGAGCCTGATGTCTGTTTCTATGTCTTCACTCTTCTTTATGATTCGATAGCATTTTATTGTTTTCACTGTAAATAAACAATAAATGTATGATGAAATAATGTGTTTAACCATGTTTAAATATACAATGTATATATGTGTTAAGCACTACTTGGTACCCTTTTAGTATACACAACCATTATGTTTTTTCTGGGGCAGCTAAAAAATTACAGATAGAAAATAAAATATGGAGCTGTAAAACAAAAGAGAATTAAGGAATCCTCCAAGAATTATGGTCATGATTAAAGGAACAACTCTCTTAAATTTTCAGGATTTTTGAAGCTTAAAAGAAAGGAACAGGCATAAAAAAGGTAGTTAATTAAATAATGGCTGAAATGGGAAAGATAATAGTTAGGTACAGGAGGCTCAAAGACCCCAAATAAATTTGATAGGAAAAGTCCTCACAGTGGTATATTGTTGTCAAAACATTAAAGGTTGAAGACAAAGAATTCTAAAATTAATAACAGAAAGATATCAAGTTACATGTACTGGAGTAGATTTTTTAGCCAGCACTTTACAGGTCAGGAAGGAATAGGAAGATATACTCAATAAAAAAAAAAAGAAAATCCAAGCAAGAATACTGTGCCCAGCAAGGCTATCCTGCATAAATGAAAAATAGACTTTCCTGATTATGCAAAAACTGAGGGAATTCATTAGCACCATATTGCCTTGCAAAAGATCTCTTCAGGAAGTTCTACATCTGCAGTTAAAAAATATTAACTGCCCTCATACAAGCATAAAAAATATGAAATCCACTAGAGGAACAAATACATAATATAGAGATGAATCAAACCTTTTCAATACACAAAACCATGAAATAAACAAGATGAACATGAGAGAAAGAAAATAACAGAGGAACAACCAGAAGAAAATCAAATGCCAAGAACAAGTCTTTGCTTACAAATAATAAACATAAACACATTTATTTCTTCTCTTGAAAGATACAGAGTGAATTAATGGAAGAGAAGGCAAGCCCCAATGACATACTTCCTACGAGGAACTCACTGTATCAGTAAATACATATTAAAAGCAAAAGAATGGAGGAAAAGCAAACAGAAACTAAAATGGAGTGGGAATAGCTATACTTATCTCTGAGAGAAGGAACATTAAGACAAAAACTGTAAGAAGATACAAAGAAGATCACTATATAATGATTACAGAATCAATTCAACAAGAAGATATAACAATTGCAAATGCACATGCTCCTAAGGCTAGAACACACCACTTGATAAAACAAATGCTATCAGATCACAGGAGAGAAACAGGATCAATATAGTAACAGCAGGAGGCTTCAACACCTCATTTTCTTCAATGGGCAGATTATCCAGAGAAAAACAATAAAAAACAAAAGTTAAACTACACTGTAGATTGAATGGATCTAAATGACTTTTACAGAGCATTGCATCCAGTAGCTGCAGAACATATATTGTTCTCATCAGCACATGGAACATTCTCAATGACAGATCACATATTGAACACCCAAGAACCAATTCTCAACAAATTAAAAAAAATCAAAATTGTATAATGTACATTGACCACAGAATAATGCTACTAAAATCAACAAGAAAAGAAATTTTAGAAATTTAACAAAAAACATGAAAACTAAACAACATACTCTCAGACAATGGGACAGTGAAGGAATCAAGAAAAAAATCCTTATAAAAAATGAAAACACAACACACCAAATTTATGTCATATACAATGGACCAAAACTTACGTAATATAGAATTTGAGTATAACTCAGGGACAGAGCATGAACCTAAATTCACAAGGCCCTGGGTCTTATCCCCAATACCACACACACACACACACACACACACACACACACACAGAGAGAGAGAGAGAGAGAGAGAGAGCACATAAATAAGGAAGAAGTAAAAGAAAATAATTTTATGGGGTCCAGCAGAAGTAGTTTGCACAGGCAAGTCCATAGCAATAAGTGCCTACGTCAAAAGGAGAAAGCCTTCAAATAAGCAACCTAATGATTCACCTCAAGAAACTAGAAAAGCAGGTTAAATACACACCTTAAACTTCATCTCATTAGGAGAAAAATAATAAAGATCAGAGCAGCAAAAAAGTTTAGAAATAAATACAAAAGATCAATGAGTTGGAAGCTTTTCTTTTTTTTTTTTTGAAGGTAAAGAAAATTGAAATAACTTTAGTCTTAATGAAGAATAAAAAAGACACAAACAAATGAAGACAGAAGAGAAATAAGACACGACAAATAATATCTCAGAAATACAAATACTGAGTCTTTAAGGGCAATTATGAACAGTTATCATAATAGTGCCACCAAATTGCAAAATCAAAAAGAAATGGGTAAATTTTGGGTGTCTATAACCTATTGAAATTGAACCATGGAGGCATAGAAACTCTGAACAAATCAATTGTGAGTTATGAGATTAAATAAGTAATAAAATTCTTCCACCAAAACAGCCCAGGAAAGAAAATCCTCACTGTTGAATTCTATCAAACTTGAAGAGAAATTCTCATATTATTCAAAAAGAAATTAAAGGGCAGGAAATCATTCAAACTCTTTCTATGAAGCCACCATTACCCTCATACCAAAAGTAGACAAGGACATAGTAAAATAGAACACTATAGTCCCATATCCCTGATGAACATGGATATAAATATTCTCAATAAAATACTAGCAAGTGGAATCTAAGAGCACATGAAAAACATTTATCCCAGGGATGGTCCAACATATGCAAATAAGCATAATTCCTTACTTCAACAGGAGGAAGAATAAAAATTATATGAACATCTCAGTAGATAGAAAGCATTTGATAAAAATCAGCATTGTCTTGTGATTAAAAACTCTGAATAAATGAGGCATACAAGGAATAAAACTCACTGTAAAAAAGTCTATATATGTCAGTCCCACATCAGACATCCTACTGACTGAGGAAAAGATGAAAGCATTGATTCTAAGGTCTGAATTGGGGTGAAGAAGTCCACTTTCAACCCTCTTATTCAACATAGTATTGGGAGTCATAGTCAAAGCAATTAGGAAAGAAACAGCAATAAAAGTACACAAATAAAAAGGAGAAAGTCAAATTGTCTCTATTTTCCTGTAACCAATTCTAAATATAGAATTTAACTTATAAAATAAATATATTCTAGAAACTATTAGTTTCTCTATTCTAAAAACTACTAGCAGAAAACATAATGGAAACAGTTCAAGATGGCAGTATAGATAATGATTTTTATATGACCTCAAAAGCACAGGAAACTAAATACAAAATTGGCAAATGAGAACATAATCAAATTAAGAAGCTTTTGCACAGAAAAGAAAAAACAGAGTGAAGAGACTAACCAAAAGATTTCACCTACAGAATATCAGTATTCATAAACAAATTCAGTTAAGTGGCAGGATACAAATTCTACATACATATATCAGGGGCATTTGCATATACCAATACCTAACTTGCTGATAAAGAATCATGGAAAGCAATTCTTTCATATTAGCTACAAATAAAATGAAATAAATCAAGTAAGAGTAAATATAAACAAGATAGTGAAATAACTCTGTAATTAAATGATAAAACACTAAGGGAAACACTTAAGAAGACACACATATAAATGAAAATATTTCCCATCCTCAAGGATTAAAAGAATTAATATTTTTAAATGTACACATCACCCAAAGCAATGCACAGATTCAGTGCATTCTCCTTCAAAATATCAATAGTGTTCTTCAAAAAACTAGAAAAACAATTCTAAAATTCAAAAGGAAGCACAAAAGACCTGCACAGTGATAGAAATCTTGAGCAAAAACATCAAAGCTGAAGGCATCACATTACCTGATCTCAAGACTTACTATGGGGCTGGGGCAGCCAAGACATCATGCTCTTGGCATAGAAACAGACAAAGATCAATGGATCAGATTAGAAACTCAGAAATAAATCCATGCATCTATAGTCAACATATTCTCTATATGGGTGCCAATAACTTAATTTGCATATAAAGAACTTTTATAACTTAGCTTTGCTTTTGCTCTTGTTGTTGTTGTTGTTGTTTTCAGCTCACATCCTTAGCTGGTGTTGTTGCTTAGGATGTGGAGTGAGAGTAGTCAGAGAAGTGCAGTGATGAGCATGTGGAGGGGCCTCTCTGCCAGCTCCTCCTCAGAGGATGTCCTCAAAGTCCAGTATCAGGTTCTGAAGGACATCAGGCAGGGCAACTTTGGCACTGTGAAGGCTGTCCCAACATGTCCTGATGGGGAGAGAGCTGGCTGTGAAAGTCCTGCAAAAAGGTGAGCAAAACATGGACTTCATTGTGTCTGAAGTGGATATAACGAAGGCCTTGAGGACTCCAGTGTGGTCCAGTTGTTTCAGTTTATCAAAAGAACTGGACACATTTATATTGTGATGGAGCATGCAAGAAGGGCCAACAGCTGCACCACTTTCCAAAGGGAATAGGCTGATAAGCAAGAGGAGGAGACCCAGAGAATGTTCAGCAGATCACAAGGGTTGTGCACTACCACCAAGAGAAGGGCTTCATGCACAAATGCCTGAAGGCAGGGAACATCCCGGTAGATGTCCAAGGAAACACGAAGCTGTATGACTTGGGTTTGGGCAGCATGCTCATGCCAGGAGAGAAGTTCCACACAATGTGTGGTACTCCCTTGTCTCTGGAGTTCACCTCAGAGATTTGCTGCACTACCACACAGCCAGAAGCCTCCAGCCTTCTTCAGTCTCTGGGCACCCTGTGGCCCTTGGCTGCATCTAGACCACAGAGGTTTCTGCAACCTTGTAAACAGTAAGCATGACTCCCTTGTGATAGGAGCTGTCTGCCTGTCAAGTCTTGCCTCCCTCTTTCCTGCATGGCCTGAGGTGCTGAGTTCTCATCAGCTGTGTCTCCCGAGGCAACTGCAGGAGGTGGCATGCAGGGAAGAGTGCATGTGAAATGTGAAAGATCAGGGAGGGCTCATCTCCTTCCCAGTGCATTCTCTGCATATTGTACAACAGGTTTCTGCTGTGCTAGTGGGACACTGAGACCACAAGACTTAGAGGAAGGAGATGTCCCCAGATCTGGTGGGAGATGAAGGCTCTGCTGGCCCTGTGAAGGGAGGACTGCACCTGAGGTCACAAGAGCATGACTTTATTACTGTCAAGCAAAATGAGACAAAGGGATCCTGGGTGTGAGTGACTGTGAAGGCATGACAGGAAAGAATGTCATGGCAGAGACTCACATACAACTTTTCTCCCTTCGGTATGAGAGTGTTTAGACATCTCAATCCAATTCCATGGTGGCTACAAGGCTTAGATTTCTACCGTGTGGAGAGGGAGCCAGACTTCTGAGGCCCATCAAATAAGACAGTTCACAGCATGTGGATTTTCAGAACCCAAACTGGGTTTGTATTCCTGCTCCACACTTGCTCACTGTGGCCCCATTACTTCCATCTCTGAACCTCAGTTTTCTTCTCTAAAGTGAGAATGTGGGTCAGTACCTTAATAGGGCTAATCCCTTGAGGATTTACACAAACATGAGTGAACCAGGCTTTAGCCATCCCATGGATGGATCTTATAATTACTACCTGTGGACATCCATTTAGAGTCTTGCAGTGTTACCAGGAAGATCATCATGGAAGCTAACCTAAATCTGTGCTCTTGCAATTCCAGGGTTTCCAATTAGCCAGCTGGTAGGAACTGTTGGAACTCTTTGGAT
>JAJEJO010058644.1:0-16334 GCA_020662805.1 Glaucomys volans | reverse complement strand
TTTTATTTCTTTTGTAATGAAAAGGAAAATCAAAAAGTAATCAGTAGGGACACAATAAACACTGCATCATGTCATCTATAAGAGCAAGAAACTTTATTAGTTCATCTTTGCTATCTACCCATGCAGCATTTATTTGTTAAGACACATTTTTAGTGCTAGATCACTGCCAAACAGACACATTTTTTGATGGTTTATATTTGCCTTCATGAGATAAAAGGGAGAACTTAAAAACATAACTCTCATTTTCTGTGATTAAGATTTCTTCAAGCAATCACGTCTTATCAGAAATGATAAAGTCTTAATCCTGTATATAGTCATGTGTTTGTGTTCCTTTAATTTTATCATGTATTTTGATTTGTTCTCTCCATAAATGAAATGGTATTTTTCAGATTCCACAGGAAAATGTGGGCCTCCTCCACCTATTGAAAATGGAGACCTCACTTCATTCCCATTACCAGTATATCCTCCAGGTTCATCAGTTGAATATCAGTGCCAGTCTTTGTATCAACTTCAGGGTAGCAAGAAAATACGATGTAGAGATGGAAAGTGGTCAGAACCGCCAAAATGTTTACGTAAGTCCTTCAGTATTTTCACGGGTCCTGGGAAAATCACAGCCCTGAGTATGATATTTTGCTGTGTATGACAGAACATTCACATATTAACGAGGGGATATTCTGTGGAATGCTTCCCTACCAAATATTAATATGTGAGGAAATAAAGATTAATAAGTTATTTTTTATTTTAAAGTAATTAATAAATATGATTGTATCTATTTAAGATATACAATGTGAGGAGTTCTAAAACTATATTTTTATTTTTTATTAGCATGAATTAGTTTTCTATATTAATGGGGATCATTGTGGTATTTCCATATGTGCATACACCCTGCCTGATCATATCCAACCTCAATTTTCCCGTCCTACCGCTTACACACTTTGCAACCTCTATTGGTCACTATTCTACTTTAGATCACCCTTTTTAATATTCCACATATGAGAGAGAACAGGGCTTATCTTTCTGTGTCTGCCTCATTTCAATTCACAAAATGTCCTCCTGTTCTATCTATATTGCTGTAAATGACAAGATTCAATTCTTCCTTATGGATGAATAATATTTCCTTGCTTAAATATGTCACATTGTCTTTATCTACTTATCTGTTGATCAACATATATTCTCATTCAGTATCTTAGCTACTGTGAATAACACAGCAATAAACATGGCCATTCAGATATCCCTTTGGTATGCTGATTGATTTTTCTTTTGGGTATGTACCCAGAAGCGGGATAGCTGGATCATATGGCAGATTTAATTTTAGGTTTCGAGAAACCTTTTGTTCTCCATAATGATCGGACTCATTGAAATTCCCAACAAGAATGCATTTCCCCCCCACATCCTCACCAACATTTGTTAATTTAGGTTTATTTCTAATAATATGCATTCTAACTGGTGTGATATGTTACCCTCAATGTAGTTTTTATTTTCATTTCCCTTGTGGCTAATGATATTGTGCATTTCTTTATGTATTTTTGACCATTTGTATTTCTTCTTTGAGGTATCACAAATCATTTGCCCATTGTTTAATTGGATTACTTGTTATTAGTTTTTTGAGGTCATTATACATTTTAGGTATTAACCCTTTTTCAGATGAATAGTTGGCAAGTAGTTTTATTTTCCTCATTCCATGGTTTCTCTCATTCTGTTGTTTCTTTATCTGTACAGAAGATTTTCACTTTAATATATCAAATTTTTCTCCTATGCTTTTGTGGTTGTATCCAGAAAACTGTTGCTTGAACCAATTTATTATTTCTCTTTTGTTTTCTTCTAGTAATTTAAGAGATTTAGGTCTTACATTTAAGCCTGTGAAATGTTTTTAATTTATTTTTGTACTTGAAGAGAGGAGTCAAGATTTAATCATCTGTATGTGGATATCCATTTTTACCAGCATCATTTATTGGAGAGGTGCTCCTTTAGTCAATGTTTTCTTTCTTTTTGGCGACTTTGGTAAGAATCAGCAGATATAGGTGTATGAATCTCTATCTATCTATCTATCTATCTATCTATCATCAATCATCTATCTACATATCTAATCTATCTATCTATCGAGACAGACTCTATTCTGTACCATTGGTCTATGTGTCCGTTTTTGTGCAAATACTATTGTGTTTTCATTATTATGGCTCTGTAGTATCTTTTAAAATGAAAACCAAAAAAGAAAAAAATCAGATATTGTGATGCTTACAGCTTTGTTTTTTTCCTCAAGATTTCTATAGTTATTCAGGGTCTTTTCTGCTTCCGTATGAATTTTAGAATTTTCTTGTCTAGGTCTGTGAGGAATATCATTCATAATTTGAGGATGGCTTTTAATCTGTAAACTCCTTAAAGTATTATGGACATATTAACAACACAAATTCCTCCAGTCCTTGAAAATGGGAAATTGCTTTATTTATTTGGTATCTTCTTCAATTTCTTTCATCAGTGTGTGGTAGAGGTCTTTTGTTCTTTGCTATTTTTGTTGTTGTGCAAATTTATGAATGGCATTGTTTTTATGATTTCTCAGCAAATTCATTATTGGTATATAAAAATCTCACTGATTTTTGTATGTTGATGTATCTTGCACCTTACTGACTTCATCTGTTCTTATAGTCTTTTGGTGGAGTCTCTAGGTTTACCTATATGTTTAATCATATGATCTGCAGACATGAATAATTTGGCTTCACTCCTTCCAATGTGCATGCTCCTTCTTTCTCTTATTTCATGTTCTTGCTAAAACTTCTAGTAAAATATTGAATAAGAGCAGGGTGAATGGACACCCTTGTTCCTGATCTTAGAGGAAATGTTCTCAACTTCTCTCTTTTTCTTTGGTATTCACAAAGCATTAATTCAGAAAGAGTTTTCAGGAAGAATTTCTGAAACATTAAAAAACTTTCTACTTGAAAATCCAAAGTCTTGGTAAGAGACTCATCTTACTTAATATTTTATGCTCATTTATTTCTTTCAGATGCATGTGTAATATCAGAAGAAATCATGGAAAGATACAACATAAGCTTAAAGTGGAAAGAACAATGGAAGCTTTATTCTGTATCAGGAGATTGGGTTGAATTTGTTTGTAAACATGGATATCGTCCATCAACACGTCAACTGTTTCGTACAAAGTGTTTTGATGGTCACATTGAGTATCCCCGTTGCACAAAAAGTAATAGCTACCATTATTAATATCATTAAAACTTGCACTTAAATTCAGAATTTTTATTATTTAATCTAGTTTTAGTTTTATTTTTAAGTATTGTTTAACTCATTTTTAATCATAAATCAGAAATTCTGTTGATATGTGCTGATGGATTTAGAATCTGAGAGGCCAGAGCCACATATCTTAAACGCACTGCATTCAAATTTGACATACAAAATGCTCTGCATCCTGTTCATAAAAAAACTATGGCAAGAAAGTAGGTGCAATTACTTCCGTGTTTATCTGTATCCATCATCCTCCACCCTATAAGAGTTGTCTACATCACTCTTGAGGTTCTCTGAGACTTTGTTTCACAGTGCATGAAAAGATACACTCTTCATCTTCAAAATTATATAATTCAGTAACATGAAAACAAAAACTAAATCATGCCTTATATTAGTTTAAAATATAAGCAATTACTGATTATTACTTACCTATCAATGAACGAACATAAAGGATGACACGTGAGCTTCCAAAATATATGAATCTAGTATATTTAATAATATAAACAAATCATAAAGAGGAACACAAGTACAATTGGATATGTAACCGTCATAACTGTAATTGTACAACTATGGAAAGGATGATAGGCAGAAAATGGCATAAAATCTTTAAAAACTACATTTGTGTTTAGAAATAAGAGGATTAAGTTGTTTAATTCCTTTAAAGAGACAGTTCCTAAATTATGGTGGTTTAAACTTGTGATTTCTTTTTCACCATAGTATGAAAGTGATATGTATTGAGTAGAAACTGTACCTTGACCTTCTTCTAAGGCTAAAAATATAGGATATACTACCTTTGTGTTAATGGTTAATAATAGTTAACAGCATCCAATTGGCTGTGTGATCAAGAAAGTAAGCAATCAATGTCTATAGAGTACTGTTCTGCTAAGCTATGATGTATGATAGGTTGGGTGTATTAAATGCATGAAGAGCTTAGAATAATTTCAATTTATCATAAGTTAATCAGGATGTAACCACATTGTAAGTTAAGGAGTATCAGAACTTATGTATATTGTACAATTTTCAAACTTTAATATAATCAGTTTTGAATCTCCAGAATAAGTTATTTTAAGATAATGATGTCTAAAAAGCAAGGTGATCATGTGTAGAAATATTGACGTCATTGGTAATGATCTCAAAGTCGAATAATGCTGTAATGAGTTTTTTGTTATAGAAAATGTTTTCTGGTTTTAAAATTTCAGGAATAAGATTTTGAAGTGTAATTTTTATGTCTTTACATTTCAGATAGCACTATTTAGTTACAATCACTTTTGACTACAAACATTTTTGATTTTTTAAAGGTATAATGTTTAGGATGAAAATAAAGTTAAAAATAATACAAAAATTTAAGGTAATAAATTGTCACCTCTTATTGCATAAAATGATATGGCTTATATTAAATGCTTTCCTCTTGTTTGAGATTGTGATTTAGATAAATTGAGTTGAGGCAGATTTCTCAATTTCAAGGAAATTGGTTACAATAAACAAGTAATCTTTGGTTTCATGTTAACACTTGTGAATATTCTTAACTCAGTCCCAATGGGCCATGATAAAAAATAACTAACTTGTTCAGTATGGCTTATTTTAAAAAGATGTATCTTTCATAGAGATCTTGGGGCTGAGATGTCCAAGATGAAGACATCAGCTAACTTGGTGTCCCAGGAGGGCTTATTCTGTTTTGCAAATGGCACCTTCTCCCTGCATTCTAACTAGGTGGAAGGGGCAAGGAAGTACTCCAGCCTTTCCTTTAAAGGGCACTGTTCCCATTCTTGAGGATGGAACCCCATGACTTACTCACCTAAAAAGAATTCACCTTCTCATATGCTCACTGTGGTAACTAGGAAGGATATGGTGACATTTAGGGGGACACAAATATTCAAGACATTCAGAATAAAAAGGGCAGGAAAAAGACAGTCCATGCAACAGAAATCAAAAGGCAGTAGGGGAGGTTACACTTCTATTACACAGAAGAATTTCAGCCAAATACTGTAAGAAACAGATAAAAGAAAATCATTATGTGGTAATAAATGGGTCAGTTCCTTAAGAGTATGTGTGTGTGAGTATGTGTGAGTGTGTGTGTGTGTGTGTGTGTGTGTGTGTATCACCAATATGGAAAAAGCTAAATATAAAAAGGAAATATTGATAGATCTTAAGGGAGAAATAGACTGCAAAATAGTAATAGTAAGGTGTTTCAATACTCCATCTTTTAATACAATGGATAGGTCATCCAGACAAAAAATCAATAAGGAAACATTGGACTTGAGCTACATGTTACAGTAAATAGACCTAACAGATATGTACACAATATTCCACACAATAGCAGAATACACATTATTCTGTAGTGCATACACAACATTCTCCAAGATAAGTCATCTGTTATGCCACAAATCAATTTTCAAGTATTTAAGAATACTGAGATTATATCAAGTATCTTTGCCAAAGAATGGCATGAAACTATAATCAATAACTGGGAATGTTGGTATATTCACAAATATGTAGAATTTGAATGAAATCTTCCTGACCTTCCAATAGGTCATTGAGAAAATTGAAAGGAAAATGAAAGGATACTTATAAACAAACAACAAAGCACAGCATTCTAAAATATATAAGGTTCAGAAAAGGAGCTCTGTAAGTGTTGCACGGGGCTGCAGTATTTACTGATGAGGCAGACCGTATGTGTTGTGCCCAAAGGGGTGGGTAACACCAGCAGATGATGGGAGGGATTCAGACTGCTCACCAAGTAATGAGGAGAAGATCTTTATTTGGGAGAGAGGGAGCACTTGTCACAATGATAGCTGCTTCTGTCCTTACTGCGTATAACACTGTCTTCTGTTTGCAGTTAAGTTAGCCATGCATCCTAAGGGTCAAGCCCTGCATAAGCAGTTACCAGCCTATTTGGCAAATTATTGGTCAGGAATAGAAAGTAAAAAGCAACCATGTAAATACAGAAGGTGACAGTTTCACAGACACTGAAGAACTGTCTTAAAGACTACAGAAGAATATCCTGTTCACAGAACACAGGAAAGGAGGATGGGGCCACAGTCCTCAAGTGGCCTGAAAGGTGCATGCCATATAGGCCTCCTCCAGGGGAAGGTGCATGCCATATAGGCCTCCTCCAGGGGAAAGGGTAGAGCCCTAGTCTCTGAGTGGCCCAAAAGGTGTGCCTGCCTCCCAACAGAATGCCACAAAGCATCTTCCAGGAGAAGGGACTCACATGTAAGGGAAGTAAATGTATAATTGTAAATGCCTACAGGAATTAGATCTCAAATAAACAATAAAGACTCAAACTTTATACGCCAAAGAACTAGAAAATAAAGAAATAAGCTAAAGATATTATGAGGGAGGAAATAAAATGTATTAAAAAAAATAGCAACAAAAGAAAACAATATTAAGCATCAATAAAGTTGAGCTGATATTTTTTTCCTTTTTAGATTAATTTTTATTTTTATTTTCTTTCTATTTTTTTATTTTATTTTATTTTGATTCATTGTACACATATGGAGTACAGCTATTGTTCTCTGGTTATACACAAAGTAGAATCACACCATCTGTGCATTCATACATGTACATAGGGCAATGAAGTCTGTCTTATTCTGTTATTATTCTTACCCCCCCAACCGACCCCACTCCTCCCTTCCCTCTATGCTATCTATACTTCCTCCATTCTTGCCTCCCTTCCACCCCGCATTATGCATCATCATCCCCTTATCAGAGAGATCATTCAGCCTTTGGATTGTTGGGATTAGCTAATCTCACTTAGCATGACAATCCCCAACATCATCCATTTACCTGTAAATGCCATAATTTTATTCATCTTTATTGCTGAGTAATATTCCATTGTGTACATATACCACAGTTTCCTTATCCATTCCTCTATTGAAGGACTTCTGGGTTGGTTCCACAATCTAGCTATTGTGAATTGAGCAACTATGAACATTGATGTGGCTGCATCACTGTAGTATGCTGATTTTAAGTCCTTTGGGTATAGGCCAAGGAGTAGGATAGCTGGCTCAAATGGTGGATCCATTCCAACTTTTATAAGGAATCTTCACACTGCTTTCCAGAGTGGCTGGACTAACTTGCAATCCCACCAGCAATTTACCCTTTTCCTCACATCCTCACAGACTGTTTTTGCCTCTCTTCTTGATGAAAGACACTCTAATTGGGGTGAGATGAAATCTTAAGGTGGTTTTGATTTGCATTTCTCTTATCACTAGGGATGTTAAACATTTTTTCACAAATCTGTTGATTGCTTGTAGATATGCTTTTGTAAAATGTCTGCTCATTTCCTTGGCCCATTTATTGATCGGGCTATTTGTATTCTTGGCATAAAGATTTTTGAGTACTTTATAGATTCTGAAGATTAGTGCTCTATCTGAAGTGTGTGTGGCAAAGATTATCTCCCACTCTGTAGGCTCTCTCTTCACATTGCTGATTGTTTCCTTTGCTGAGAAAAAGCTTTTTAGCTTGACTCTATCCCAATCATTGATTCCTGCTTTTATTTCTTGTGCTTTAGGAGTTATGTTAAGAAAATCTGGTCCTAAGTGAACATGATGAAGATTTGGACCTACTTTTTCTTCTATTAGGTGCAGGGCCTCTGGTCTAACTCTAGGTCCTTCATCCATTTTGAGTTGAGTTTTGTACAGGGTGAGAGATATGAGTTTAATTTCATTTTGCTGCATATGGATTTCCAGTTTTCCCAGCACCATTTGTTGAAGAGGTTAACTTTTGTCCATTGTATGTTGTTGGCACCTCTGTCTAGTATGAGAAAACTGTATTTCTATGGATTTGTCTCTGTGTCCTCTATTCTGTACCATTGATCTACGTGTCTCTTTTGGTGCCAAAATCATGCTGCTTTTGTTACTATTTCTCTTTGGTGTATTTGAAGGTCCTGCTTTGCTCTTCCTGCTAAGAATTGCTTTTGCTATTCTGGGTCTCTTATTCTGCCACATTAATTTCTTGATTGCTTGCTCTATTTCTATGAGGTCCATCATTGGGATTTTAATTGGAATTGCATTGAATTTGTATAGTGTTTTTGGTAGCATGGCCATTTTGACAATATTAATTCTGCCTATCCAAATATTCAAGATCTCTCCATCTTCTCAGATTTTCTATATTTTCTTTCTTTAGTATTCTGTAGTTCTCATTGTAGAGGTCTTTCACCTCTTTTATTAGATTGATTCCCAAGTATTTTATTTTCTTGAGGCTACTGTGAATGGGTTAGTTTTCCTAATTTCTCTTTCAGAGAATTCATCACTTACAAATAAAAATGCAAGAAATGATTTATGAGCATTAATTTTATATCTTGCTAGTTTAATGAATTTATTTATGAGTTCCAGAAGTTTTCTGGTGGAATTTTTCAGCTCCTCTAAATAGAGAATCATGTCATTAGCAAATAGGGATAGTTTGAGCTCTTCTTTTCCTTTTCATATCCCTTCATTTCTTTGGTCTCTAATTGCTCTGGCTAGAGTTTTAGGGATGATGTTGAGCAGAAGTGGTGAAAGAGGGCATCCCTGCCTTCTTCCAATTTTCAGGTGGAATGCTTTTAATTTTTCTCCATTTAGAATGATATTGGCTGTGGGCTTAGCATAGATAGCCTTTACAATGTTAATTAAAGTTTCTACTATCCCTATTTTTTCTAGTGTTTTGAGCATGAAGTGGTGCTGTATTTTATCAAATGGTTTTTGTGCATCTATTGAAATAATTCTGTGGTTCTTAACTTTCAGTCTGTTAATGTGATGAATTACATTTAGTAATTTCCAGATGTTGAACCAACTTTCATCCCTGGGTTGAAACCCATTTGATCATGGTGCACTATCTTTTTAATAGGCTTTTGTATGTGATTCTCTAAAATTTTGTAAGAATTCTTACATCTATGTTCATTAGGGATATTGGTCTAACGTTTTCTTTCCTCAATGTGTCTTTGTCAGGTTTTGATATCAGGGTGATATTAACTTCATAGAATGAACTTGGAAGGGTTCCCTCCTCCTCTATTTCATGGAGTACTTTGAGGAGTATTGGAATGAGTTCTTCTTTGAAGGTCTTGTAGAACTCAGCTGTGAATCCATCTGGTCCTGGACTTTTCTTTGTTGGTAGGCTTTTGATGATCTCTTCTATTTCATTGCTGAGATTGATCTATTTAAGTTGTGGATATCCTCCAGATTCAGTTTGGGTGACTCATATGCCTCTAGTAACCTGTTGATGTCTTCCAGGCTTTCTATAATGTTGGAGTATAAATTTTCAAAATAGTTTCTAATGATGGTTTGTATTTCAATAGTGTCTGTTGTGATATTTCCTTTTTCATCACAAATTTCAGTAATTTGCGTTTTCTCTCTCCTCTTTGTTAGTGTGGCAAAGGGTTTATTAATTTTGTTTATTTTTTCAAAGAACCAACTTTTTGTTGTCAATTTTTTGAATTTTTTCTTTTGTTTCAATTTTGTTGATTTCCACTCTGATTTTAATTATTTCCTGTCTTCTCCTATTTTTGGTGATGATCTATTCCTCTTTTATAGGACTTTGAGCTATAATGTGAGGTCACTTATTTGTTCACTTTTCATTCTTTTATGGAATGTGCTCCATGCAATGAATTTTCCTCTTAGCACTGCTTTCATCATATTTCAGAGATTTTGATATGTTGTATCATTGTACTCGTTGATCTCTAATTATTTTTTTATTTCCCCCCTAATGCTTCTCTGATCCTTTTAATTATGACATTCTGAACTCCATTTCTGACATTTCTTCTGCCAAGTTATCACTGGATTTTGTTGATGCAGCATCTAGTTTTGTTTGAGACACTTTGTTCCCCTGTTTTCTCATGTTGCTCATGTATCTTCCCTTTTATCTGTGAGAATCAGAGGTATTGGAGCTTCCCCTCTATGGTCCTGTGGTGTCCCTGCAGGTTTCCAATATCTCACCTCCAGTCTTCAGTAGCACTAGAGTGCGGGCTGGGGCCAGGCTAGAGTAAGACTTGGCCTCTGAGCTGGATCTCCTGGCATGGAAGCCTCAAGTGTCTGCACTGTGGCTGCTTCCTGATGCTCAAGTCTCCCACCTCTGAGCTGTGCCAGCTGCCCCCATAGTGGTCCCACGGGAGTGCTCTGGGCTGATGTCCCAGGTCAGAACTCTCACTCATCTGTGCTGAGCTGAGCCTGATGTCTGTCTCTTTGTCCACCTCCTGTACCTGGAACTCTCACGGCACTTGGCTGGGCTGAACCCAAGCCTCTGAGCTGGGCCTTCCAGAGCAGGTGACGCAAGTGTCCACTGTGCCCATTTTCTACACACTGAAGACTCCCGCCTCTGTGCTGTGCTGGCCACACCCGTGGAGGTCCCAGGGAGCACTCTGGGCCAACATCCCAGGTGTGGAACTCTCACTTGTCTGCGCTGAGCTGAGCCTGATGTCTGTTTCTATGTCTTCACTCTTCTTTATGATTCGATAGCATTTTATTGTTTTCACTGTAAATAAACAATAAATGTATGATGAAATAATGTGTTTAACCATGTTTAAATATACAATGTATATATGTGTTAAGCACTACTTGGTACCCTTTTAGTATACACAACCATTATGTTTTTCTGGGGCAGCTAAAAAATTAAAGATAGAAAATAAAATATGGAGCTGTAAAACAAAAGAGAATTAAGGAATCCTCCAAGAATTATGGTCATGATTAAAGGAACAGCTCTCTTAAATTTTCAGGATTTTTGAAGCTTAAAAGAAAGGAACAGGCATAAAAAAGGTAGTTAATTAAATAATGGCTGAAATGGGAAAGATAATAGTTAGGTACAGGAGCTCAAAGATCCCAAATAAATTTGATAGGAAAAGTCCTCACAGTGGTATATTGTTGTCAAAACATTAAAGGTTGAAGACAAAGAATTCTAAAATTAATAACAGAAAGATATCAAGTTACATGTACTGGAGTAGATTTTTCAGCCAGCACTTTACAGGTCAGGAAGGAATAGGAAGATATACTCAATAAAAAAAAAAAAGAAAATCCAAGCAAGAATACTGTACCCAGCAAGGCTATCCTGCATAAATGAAAAATAGACTTTCCTGATTATGCAAAAACTGAGGGAATTCATTAGCACCATATTGCCTTGCAAAAGATCTCTTCAGGAAGTTCTACATCTGCAGTTAAAAAATATTAACTGCCCTCATACAAGCATAAAAAATATGCAATCCACTAGAGGAACAAATACATAATATAGAGATGAATCAAACCTTTTCAATACACAAAACCATGAAATAAACAAGATGAACACAAGAGAAAGAAAATAACAGGGGAACAACCAGAAGAAAATCAAATGCCAAGAACAAGTCTTTGCTTACAAATAATAAACATAAACACATTTATTTCTTCTCTTGAAAGATACAGAGTGAATTAATGGAAGAAAAGGCAAGCCCCAATGACATACTTCCTACGAGGAACTCACTGTATCAGTAAATACATATTAAAAGCAAAAGAATGGAGGAAAAGCAAACAGAAACTAAAATGGAATGGGAATAGCTATACTTATCTCTGAGAGAAGGAACATTAAGACAAAAACTGTAAGAAGATACAAAGAAGATCACTATATAATGATTACAGAATCAATTCAACAAGAAGATAAAACAATTGCAAATGCACATGCTCCTAAGGCTAGAACACACCACTTGATGAAACAAATACTATCAGATCACAAGAGAGAAACAGGATCAATATAGTAACAGCAGAAGGCTTCAAACCTTCATTTTCTTCAATGGGCAGATTATCCAGACAAAAACAATAAGAACCCAAAGTTAAACTACACTGTAGATTGAATGGATCTAAAAGACTTTTACAGAGCATTGCATCCAGTAGCTGCAGAACATATATTGTTCTCATCAGCACATGGAACATTCTCAATGTGACAGATCACATATTGAACACCCAAGAACCAATTCTCAACAAATTAAAAAAAATCAAAATTGTATAATGTACTTTGACCACAGAATAATGCTACTAAAATCAACAAGAAAAGAAATTTTAGAAATTTAACAAAAAACATGAAAACTAAACAACATACTCTCAGACAATGGGACAGTGAAGAAATCGAGAAAAAAATCCTTATAACAAATGAAAACACAACACACAAAATTTATGTCATATACAATGGTCCAAAACTTACATAATATAGAATTTGAGTATAACTCAGGGACAGAGCATGAACCTAAATTCACAAGGCCCTGGGTCTTATCCCCAATACCACACACACACACACACACACACACACACACACACAGAGAGAGAGAGAGAGAGAGAGAGAGCACATAAATAAGGAAGAAGTAAAAGAAAATAATTTTATGGGGTCCAGCAGAAGTAGTTTGCACAGGCAAGTCCATAGCAATAAGTGCCTACATCAAAAGGAGAAAGCCTTCAAATAAGCAACCTAATGATTCACCTCAAGAAACTAGAAAAGCAGGATATATACACACCTTAAACTTCATCTTATTAGGAGAAAAATAATAAAGATCAGAGTAGCAAAAAAGTTTAGAAATAAATACAAAAGATCAATGAGTTGGAAGCTTTTCTTTTTTTTTGAAGGTAAAGAAAATTGAAATAACTTTAGTCTTAATGAAGAATAAAAAAGACACAAACAAATGAAGACAGAAGAGAAATAAGACACGACAAATAATATCTCAGAAATACAAATACTGAGTCTTTAAGGGCAATTATGAACAGTTATCATAATAGTGCCACCAAATTGCAAAATCAAAAAGAAATGGGTAAATTTTGGGTGTCTATAACCTATTGAAATTGAACCATGGAGGCATAGAAACTCTGAACAAATCAATTGTGAGTTATGAGATTAAATAAGTAATAAAATTCTTCCACCAAAACAGCCCAGGAAAGAAAATCCTCACTGTTGAATTCTATCAAACTTGAAGAGAAATTCTCATATTATTCAAAAAGAAATTAAAGGGCAGGAAATCATTCAAACTCTTTCTATGAAGCCACCATTACCCTCATACCAAAAGTAGACAAGGACATAGTAAAATAGAACACTATAGTCCCATATCCCTGATGAACATGGATATAAATATTCTCAATAAAATACTAGCAAGTGGAATCTAAGAGCACATGAAAAACATTTATCCCAGGGATGGTCCAACATATGCAAATAAGCATAATTCCTTACTTCAACAGGAGGAAGAATAAAAATTATATGAACATCTCAGTAGATAGAAAGCATTTGATAAAAATCAGCATTGTCTTGTGATTAAAAACTCTGAATAAATGAGGCATACAAGGAATAAAACTCACTGTAAAAAAGTCTATATATGTCAGTCCCACATCAGACATCCTACTGACTGAGGAAAAGATGAAAGCATTGATTCTAAGGTCTGAATTGGGGTGAAGAAGTCCACTTTCAACCCTCTTATTCAACATAGAATTGGGAGTCATAGTCAAAGCAATTAGGAAAGAAACAGCAATAAAAGTACACAAATAAAAAGGAGAAAGTCAAATTATCTCTATTTTCCTGTAACCAATTCTAAATATAGAATTTAACTTATAAAATAAATATATTCTAGAAACTATTAGTTTCTCTATTCTAAAAACTACTAGCAGAAAACATAATGGAAACAGTTCAAGATGGCAGTATAGATAATGATTTTTATATGACCTCAAAAGCACAGGAAACTAAATACAAAATTGGCAAATGAGAACATAATCAAATTAAGAAGCTTTTGCACAGAAAAGAAAAAACAGAGTGAAGAGACTAACCAAAAGATTTCACCTACAGAATATCAGTATTCATAAACAAATTCAGTTAAGTGGCAGGATACAAATTCTACATACATATATCAGGGGCATTTGCATATACCAATACCTAACTTGCTGATAAAGAATCATGGAAAGCAATTCTTTCATATTAGCTACAAATAAAATGAAATAAATCAAGTAAGAGTAAATATAAACAAGATAGTGAAATAACTCTGTAATTAAATGATAAAACACTAAGGGAAACACTTAAGAAGACACACATATAAATG
The DNA here is from genome assembly GCA_020662805.1 of Glaucomys volans. Classification (NCBI taxonomy): domain Eukaryota; kingdom Metazoa; phylum Chordata; class Mammalia; order Rodentia; family Sciuridae; genus Glaucomys; species Glaucomys volans. Next base: position 2,101 of record JAJEJO010058644.1, on the reverse strand, counting down.
AAAATATTTCCCATCCTCAAGGATTAAAAGAATTAATATTTTTAAATGTACACATCACCCAAAGCAATGCACAGATTCAGTGCATTCTCCTTCAAAATATCAATAGTGTTCTTCAAAAAACTAGAAAAACAATTCTAAAATTCAAAAGGAAGCACAAAAGACCTGCACAGTGATAGAAATCTTGAGCAAAAACATCAAAGCTGAAGGCATCACATTACCTGATCTCAAGACTTACTATGGGGCTGGGGCAGCCAAGACATCATGCTCTTGGCATAGAAACAGACAAAGATCAATGGATCAGATTAGAAACTCAGAAATAAATCCATGCATCTATAGTCAACATATTCTCTATATGGGTGCCAATAACTTAATTTGCATATAAAGAACTTTTATAACTTAGCTTTGCTTTTGCTCTTGTTGTTGTTGTTGTTGTTTTCAGCTCACATCCTTAGCTGGTGTTGTTGCTTAGGATGTGGAGTGAGAGTAGTCAGAGAAGTGCAGTGATGAGCATGTGGAGGGGCCTCTCTGCCAGCTCCTCCTCAGAGGATGTCCTCAAAGTCCAGTATCAGGTTCTGAAGGACATCAGGCAGGGCAACTTTGGCACTGTGAAGGCTGTCCCAACATGTCCTGATGGGGAGAGAGCTGGCTGTGAAAGTCCTGCAAAAAGGTGAGCAAAACATGGACTTCATTGTGTCTGAAGTGGATATAACGAAGGCCTTGAGGACTCCAGTGTGGTCCAGTTGTTTCAGTTTATCAAAAGAACTGGACACATTTATATTGTGATGGAGCATGCAAGAAGGGCCAACAGCTGCACCACTTTCCAAAGGGAATAGGCTGATAAGCAAGAGGAGGAGACCCAGAGAATGTTCAGCAGATCACAAGGGTTGTGCACTACCACCAAGAGAAGGGCTTCATGCACAAATGCCTAAAGGCAGGGAACATCCCGGTAAATGTCCAAGGAAACACGAAGCTGTATGACTTGGGTTTGGGCAGCATGCTCATGCCAGGAGAGAAGTTCCACACAATGTGTGGTACTCCCTTGTCTCTGGAGTTCACCTCAGAGATTTGCTGCACTACCATACAGCCAGAAGCCTCCAGCCTTCTTCAGTCTCTGGGCACCCTGTGGCCCTTGGCTGCATCTAGACCACAGAGGTTTCTGCAACCTTGTAAACAGTAAGCATGACTCCCTTGTGATAGGAGCTGTCTGCCTGTCAAGTCTTGCCTCCCTCATTCCTGCATGGCCTGAGGTGCTGAGTTCTCATCAGCTGTGTCTCCCGAGGCAACTGCAGGAGGTGGCATGCAGGGAAGAGTGCATGTGAAATGTGAAAGATCAGGGAGGGCTCATCTCCTTCCCAGTGCATTCTCTGCATATTGTGCAACAGGTTTCTGCTGTGCTAGTGGGACACTGAGACCACAAGACTTAGAGGAAGGAGATGTCCCCAGATCTGGTGGGAGACGAAGGATCTGCTGGCCCTGTGAAGGGAGGACTGCACCTGAGGTCACAAGATCATGACTTTATTACTGTCAAGCAAAATGAGACAAAGGGATCCTGGGTGTGAGTGACTGTGAAGGCATGACAGGAAAGAATGTCATGGCAGAGACTCACATACAACTTTTCTCCCTTCGGTATGAGAGTGTTTAGACATCTCAATCCAATTCCATGGTGGCTACAAGGCTTAGATTTCTACCGTGTGGAGAGGGAGCCAGACTTCTGAGGCCCATCAAATAAGACAGTTCACAGCATGTGGATTTTCAGAACCCAAACTGGGTTTGTATTCCTGCTCCACACTTGCTCACTGTGGCCCCATTACTTCCATCTCTGAACCTCAGTTTTCTTCTCTAAAGTGAGAATGTGGGTCAGTACCTTAATAGGGCTAATCCCTTGAGGATTTACACAAACATGAGTGAACCAGGCTTTAGCCATCCCATGACAAATATTGCTTGAAGCCATTGGATCTTATAATTACTGCCTGTGGACATCCATTTAGAGTCTTGCAGTGTTACCAGGAAGATCATCATGGAAGCTAACCTAAATCTGTGCTCTTGCAATTCCAGAGTTTCCAATTAGCCAGCTGGTAGGAACTGTTGGAACTCTTTGGAT
>JAJEJO010058643.1:0-18558 GCA_020662805.1 Glaucomys volans | reverse complement strand
CAGGTGCTGCTTGTGTTTCAGTCCACAACAAAAATGATTTCCAACTACTTAGTTCAGTCTTGCAACTATTTGTGGCTGGAACTATTTCCCTTTATTATTCTTGCTTGGTCTTTATCCGTTTTCTTTCTTTACAAACTCACTCTTGCCTTGATTACTTTGTCTCATTTGTTTTCTATTTGATTTCTACTCATTAGTTTTTTTCAGAATTGACAATGATGTTGGGTTTTTGTTTGTTCCTTTCTTATTTATTAAAGTGAAAACTTATTTTTATTCTTTAATAATAGAATTACAGCTCTTAAGGGCTAAATTTCGCTTTCAGCACTACTTCAGTATCACCTTACATTTTATTTAGTGTTTCATTATTATTCAGTTAAACATATTCAATATTTTCTATTTTTATTTTTTTCTTACCTATATACAAATGAAGCTGTATTATGGAAAGAAACCTAATAACTGACAGATGTCAACCTTTTACAGTTTCAGGTTGTTATATATAATTTGAGGAGTCATAATTTTGGCCTGAGAACATCAAGAAATGTGTTGCACTTTGTCATCTTCTTTGAACTTTTTGTATCCATTGTGTTTTAAGCACACAATAATGTATGCATTTCAAATTCTTGGAGCCAAAGTCTGTAGTAACTATGCAGACAGATTCTTCAAGATCATCACCTGATTTCAGGAACCCCAACTGGCTAAATGAGGTTTGGGTGCCTAAGGGACCCAAATTATTTCCAGATTTAAAAGAAGATCCCAAGGGAAAACAAATGCATTACCTACGCAGTTATGGCATGCTGTAGGATACTGGATTTATTTGGCAAAATAATTTCTAATAATCTCAGAAAGGATTATCAACGTTTTAATTCTGACCTTGTTACCAAAAAGCATTTCATAAAGGATCTTGATTTAATATCTTTGGAAACTCATTGCTTGATTTCCATAGCACAGTAACTTGAATGATTATAATTATTCCAGATTTTTGGACACAAATGGCTCATTAATTTTTGCACTGTCATATCATTAGAGTGTTTATTTAAATATTACATGTGCTTGTCTTTTCCTTATCCTTTTCCCTTTTAGAAACATGTTCAAAATTTGATATAGAAATTGAGAATGGGTTTCTTTCTGAATCTGATTATACATACGCTCTAAATAAAAAAACACAATATAAGTGCAAACCAGGATATGTAACTGCAGATGGAGAAACATCAGGATCGATTACCTGCCTACAAAATGGATGGTCAGTTCAACCCAGATGTGTTAGTAAGTGATTTATTATATTAGTATCATTGTCCTGATGATATACAAAAGTTTAACTTTATTATTTCTAGAAGCAACTGATGCAGCTTCGTTTCAAAAGGTAAGAAAAACTTTTGAGAAAAAGTATACATCACCAGATTTTCTTTCCCAGAATTGCTAGTATGGTAGAACATAAGTACATCTTTCCTCCCCTGACACACACACTTTAAAGCATACTATGATTTAGAAGTGACCTTGGGAGCTTCACATGTATTCTGGTGCTAACTAACTTATTTTAGCTGAGATCTTTGTCACTTTTAAGTCTACCTGTGTTTTAGGTGATCAACATTTTATAACAAAGCCTTCACTGCTAGACATAAAAGTAATGTTCTTAGTGAAGATATGGGCCATGATGTATAAACTCAGAATAATTTAACATCTATAATTTATATGTTTGATACTGAAAGGAAGGTCTACTTCTGAAAAGCCTCCCTTTTAGAACATCTGCATAAACATCTAGGTATTGGAAAGAAAGAAGTGTTTTGATGTGTCCAAAATTTTTCTGCTATAATACCCAAGGTTAATGAAGATTTTCTTGGAGTGATTATTTTTGTTTATCTTATTAAACATGAAGCCATTCAGTAATATTTTGTAAGCAATATTTAACATGCTTTACATGAAGTGATTAAGAAATCCATTCCTACTTTTTAAGTTCTATTCTTTTTTCATAATTCTATGCTTATAGCATCTAGCTAAAAAAGTGATCCAAATTGCCCCCTTATAAAACTCACCATACACTAAATTCTCATAAATGACCCATTATGAAACTTTCTTATTATGAAATAGAAAGTCTTATATTAAATCCATCAATATTTATTAATTAATATATATTTCTTCTATTATTTTCACAACAGCTAATATGCCTGACATCTTAATTCTCAGAATGCCATTCCAGTTTTCTAAAACAAGTTATACACTCTAATGTTCTATTTTATTACTAGCATCAGATAAATGCTTATATAAAATGGAATTGAAAGTAATGTTTAAATAAACTTTTCAGAGAGTTTAAGTGATGAGAAAAAGTTCATGTAGGAACATATTTTTCATTTATAACAACTATTTCTTTAGTCTTAGGCTATTTTATACAGTACTCAATTCATTATCACATACTTATCTATAAAGTTTTAGGGTGTTCTTGGGGTGAGACTTACTAATATTGTCATTTAAATTACATTAGAAATGAAATCTTCAATTTTATTATGCATTAGAATCTTGTGATAAGCCGGTATTTGAGAATGCTAGAACCAAAAGTAATGCCACCTGGTTTAAACTCAATGACAAGTTGGACTATGAATGTAATGTTGGATTTGAAAACAGATTAAAGCGTGCCAAAGGATCCATAGTATGTGAGGACAATGGATGGTCTTATATGCCCATATGCTATGGTAAGTACTGTTTCAAAAATTCTTTTTGTTTTCAATATAAAAAATAAACCTGCATGTGTTCTATTTTTTAGAAATTTGAATTACATTCTAAATTTGACATTTTTAAGGAACAACAATGAAATCACGATGGTCCTTCTGATTTAACAAACTGGGATAAAAGGGTGTTTTCAACATTAAAGATAATAGTCTATTTTTAAAGCAGTGAATTAAATTAATGCCTCTGTAGGCCATATACAAAGGATTGTTTTGGTTAGTAGACTAAATAGTTCATGTAACTTTTTTTGGCCATATTTCTGTCATGTAATACAGCCAATGAAATCTAATTACATTATTATGATAGTTCTAGTTTCCTTGAGGTGTACAGTTAGAAGACTATAAAAATGTGGTGGATTTGGCAACATGGAGCTCCTGTTGGAAGTACTGGGTATTGTTGGCAACAAGATCACATAACTTTGTAACAGGAGGAAGGAAAGAACATGGGTGTGTAAATCTAATGCTGGAAAGAATCAGAAACTGATGGTTCTCTTGCATTTTGAAGTATGAGACAAGGGCATTGAGACTGAGTAGTGCCTGAGGGAAAGAGGATGAGGAGCACTGGTAGAGTTTCAAGGCTTCCATTAAAATGGTGGTGGAATATATCACACCTTCAGACTTGATTGGCATCATGGAGGATCAACTAAAATTTAATTCATTTGAGATATCAAGAAACTCCTTTGTAAGATAGGAGAAAATGATAAAAAAAACAAACCCAGGTCTTTCTTTCTAGAATTTTCATTGAAGTATTGGAGAATAAAACCATAATCAAATGAATTAAGGTGAATAATAAGCCAATTAATTAAAATAGTTTAAGTATGTTTTATATATCACCAAAGAATAAAAAAAAAATGCAATGACTTAGAAAATAGAAGGCAACAGAAGCAAGAAAATGTTGAAAAACATTCACTATAAAGGGTTTGTGAATTTAGATAATTCAAAGATAGTAAAACCTGGAATCTGAACTATGAAGGGGAGAAAGATATATGGTAACATTAGAAGAGTAGGCAAGGATTGGATCACAAAAGTTTAGATTTTATTCTAGATGAGAGAGATGTTTTTAAAATGGTCTCTGTGATTATAAGCAGATCCATGCTGTGTGCGGCCAGAGCTTTTACAATACTGAGTGTCCATCTTCATAAAAGGGCTGGTGCTTGCCCAGTCCAAGGTCCTGAGTTTAATCTCCCGCACTGCAAAAATAAATATAAATTAAGAATGCAGAGTTTTGAATATGTGACTCTCATGGCCTTTCCAATGTCACTAGACATGACTGGAAAATGTGAAGCTGTGAAGAAAAGGAGAGAAAGTAGGAGTGACAGAGATAACAATAGACACTAACTTAGTGAAAATAGCTTTTTATTACCAATTTTATAAAGATTAATGATCTCATGAATACATAGTTTTCCAGGAGAATGTAAGTCTCCACAAATTGAACAAATGACTACTTAGCATTCTTGCTTCAGCCATGAAGTAGAAAACTGCACATAGATGGACAGATATCCAAGTTTCTTTTAAATGTCCTTTTATTTTAAAAGGAGTTATTTTCTATAAGGAGACGTTTACATTATTATCATAAACCACTTAAACAAAACAGATTCATAGAAATCTTAAAGAAGTAAATACCCTAGAGTCAAAAGTCCGTAATAACATTTTCATACATCAGTACTAAGATATAGGATTTTAACTGTTAGGCAAAGACAAATGTTTCTGATCCAGTGTTTGCCCATTCCATTCACATTTCTCTTTAAATTGCACTTTTAGTTATTATCTCTATATTGATATAGCAGTTGGATAATACTCAACAGTCAAAATCATTTTTTTCTTCTTAAGGCAGTGCTTTCTATAACATGATGAAATAGAGAATTTATATATAATGAGCACAAAATAAATATACATACACACACATACAAAAGAACTTTGAGGTTTGGGAAATTTTCTGATATTATTTATTGAGAAGATTGTGCATTCCTTTGATTTGTATCTCTGAGCTTTCATCTAACCCAATAAATCTTAAATTTGGTCTTCTCAGGTTATCCCATATTTCTTGGAAGTTCTGTTTATGATCTCTTAACATTTTTTCTCCATGGTCAAATTTATTTTCAATATTATGTATTTTGTGACTGGGGATGTGGCCCAGTGGTATAGTACTTGCATAGAATGCATGAGGCCTTGGGTTTAATCCCCATACTGAAAAAAAAAGTTAAGATTATATATTTTGTCTTCATTACCTGAAACTGTCTTCCAAGTGTTCTAGTTTGCTTGCAATGCCTTCAATTGAATTTTTAATTTGGTTTATTGATTTTTTCATTTTGAGGATTTCTGCTTGATTTTTTTCAGAATGTCTCTTTATGGAAAGTGATCTTTCATTTCCTGTATTTTCTTTCCAATTTCATTTCACTCCTTAATTTGCAGATCAGTTTAACTATGTAGATTCTAAATTCCTTCTCTGACATTTCTTCCACCGTGGTGTCACTGGATTCTGTTATTGAAGTATCTTGGTTTATTTGGGGTGATTTGTTTCCTGGCCTTTTCATGTTGCTTGTGTGTCTATCCATCTGACAGTATGGATTTGAGGTAGCAGAGTTTCTACTGTGTGGATCTGTAGTGTCCCTCAAGGTTTCCAGTACCTAACCATTTAGGGGGAGACAAATAATAACCACTAACGCAAAATACAGCATTAAACCAAACAGTTCCTGTTATGTCATCTACAATGCTAATTGTCAAAATAAACAAATGATATGATCAGTCATTGCACATAGTAAAAACAGTAAATTTGCAAATGAGTTTACAGTTTCAAATAGTGGCCTAGGAGAGAACAGAAGTGATGTAGGATGTGATGATTGTGAGGGAAGCAGAGAGACAATAGAAGTAAAAAATTAAAGGAAGAGTGAAAAAGAGAACAATAGAGATTGGTGAAAAGAAAGAGAATCAAGAGAAACAGATAAGTGAGAGGAAAAAACACATATATAATGTAAAATTTTTTAAACTTAAAAATAAAAATAAAAGAACACAAAACAAAACTGAAATATGCTAATATACTAACCAAAAATCCTCGTCCTCAAAACACTGATCCATGTTAAGGAAATCTGGTCCTAGGCCAACATGATGAAGATTTGGACCTATTTTCTCTTCTATTAGGTGCAGAGTCTCTGACAACCAGTGAAACAATAGCTGTACTCCATTTGTGTTCAATAAAAAAATAAATAAATAAAATAAGAAAAAAAAACACTGATCCATGAAAAATGATTGGTTTAAAAAATGCTAGAAATGAGAAAAAAATATGAATATGTATAAATGTCCATGAACCACTAAAGTCACAACTTAACAGATAAAATAAAAAAGAAACAAGAAAAGATCACAATGAAAAATTAAAGAATTATGTCTTCTGTAGATCAAAAATTCTCAGTTTCCCTTCTCAGCAGTGTTATCTGGAATTGCTGGGTAGAGAAAGGTAATCCTGTAGGTTGAACTCCTGAAGGCAGGGTTTAGGCTTAGGTGGGCTCCAGGTTCTTTGCTGAATACCAGTTGGTCTCAAGACTAAATCAGTGCACCTCCATGGCTCAGCAATTGTTGGTCCATTCTGGAAGACTGCACCTTAGGGATCTTCCCTGGGTTCCACCTGTTTTGTTGAGGAGCCAAGTTTTAGTTCACTGCATCACCTATGGACTCCACACTTCCTGGTCTCAGGTTCACTCTCCAAACTCAATCTCTTTGGCCTCCACCCTTTTGAATTCCCAGCAGCCACGTCACTCCCAGTTGGTTCTGTAAGCAGCCATTTTGGAGTGGGAGAGGAGGAGTTGGGTGGGTTTTCACAACTAGTTGACCTCTGTGTAAACCTCTGTCCACATCTGATTTTCTCCTGGTCACTTATACACACTTATATCATGCAGTGTGGGTTTGCTAGGCCTTTATTTTGGGCCAAACTTGGGTTTGCCAGGAATCAGCTCCCCAAACTGCTGACCACCACACCACAGCTGCAAAATGCTTCCTTCCTCTGCCTTCTGCACGTAGTGGGGAGAAAAGGTGGCTTCTTTGCCACACAAGAATATTATACAGCACACCTTTCAGTTTAGTTCGGTAGTGTCTTTGATCTCTAAACTCTCCATATTCAGATACACCTCAAGCCTACCCAAACTGTGGGTTCCTTTAATTCCCTTATTCCTCCACTTTGGTCATGGAGGGACTGCTCTGACTGGTGACTCCAGCTGTGGCAGCAGCTGTGACACTGGGATTTCATCTTTATTATATCCAACCTCCTGAGTACCCAATATGCTTTGAATGTCCACCATTAAATTCCAGTAAAGTTTCCTTGCCCTTTTTTTTTTCTTGTTCACCCACCTTGCTGAGAAGGTGCCTATCTGCTTTCCTGGTTTCATGCCACAAAGCACCCACAAAAGTGATCTTCTCTATTCCATCATCCTGAAACCCCTTCCAAAGACAAAAGAAATTTTATGTAGTAGGTTGTAATAGAATTTGGGGAGAGGAATTCCAGTGACTCTTATTCAAGTGCGGTTTTTCTCAAGTAATTGGCAAAACTCAAAACAATTACAAAATTAATTTTGGGGGGGCTTCTGGAGATTGATTCCAGGGCCTCACAACTGTTAAGCATGAGCTGCATCTCCAGTCCCACAGCAAATATTTTAAGTTAGTTTTTGATGCATTACTTTTAAAAATAGTTTTTATTGTACATTTAATTTTATAAATGTTTTACTACTTGACTTTTGTTAGTATGCATTTTCTTTCTACTATGGTTCTAATTTTTTAATTGCAGCCTTTAACTTTATGAATTTGTGAGGAAGAGATATTCCAAAGAAAACAATTTTTCACTATTATTTCAAGCCACCTACTTTTTAAAAATTAAAAAATTTGAGAGAATTTTGTTTTTCCTTGTTTGAATTAAAATAACTAATAATCATAAAAATTATAATAAAATGATTGAATATTAATGTAAGGATTCAAGACACTTAGAATATGTCTATCAGTTTGGCTTTGAATTATTTCTTAGTTTTTTCCTTTATTTGTAATATAATAATTACATGATTTTTAATGTTCCTCTAATTTCAAATACATTAGAATTGCTTTTTATGTGATCTATTTTCTCAATAATATTAAACAGAAATGCCAGTTTTTTAAATGTGCAATTTAAAATTTGTACAAAGTATATTTTTTTAATATGAGAGAATAATTTCATGTTTTGAGAGTACAATAATGTAACATTAAATTTTACAAATATCAACAATAAGCTATATTCAATGAAAGCTCATTGAATTTGCAAATTAAATTTTAGGACAGATATATTGCCATTCAATACCACCATATTTCTCTGAGTCCTATATGAATAAATTTAGATAGGGAATAAAACCTAATATGTAACATTTTTTTTCCAGGAAGAGGATTTGTCTGATACTCTCCTGCATGTGCATCACTAAACACCGAACTCATTTTTACCTGACATGTAAAATTTAATTTGTCAAAGATTAATGCATATTCTTATTAAATAATTTTATTTTTTATTTTAGAAAAGGAATGCAGGATTCCCCAGATAGAAAAATTCTTAAAGGCTGATCCCAAGGAAGAAAAATATAAAGTTGGAGACTTGTTGAAATTTTCCTGCCGACAAGGACTTACAAGAGTTGGACCAGATTCAGTGCAATGCTACCATTTTGGATGGTCCCCTAATATCCCAATATGTAAAGGTGAATATTTATCTTACTGTTGTAAAAATCATTATTAGAGTTTTGAATATAATTTTTTCTTCTCTTAATTTTTTATTGGCTTCCACTGTGTCTATAATTCATGAAGTTGTTGATATGTGTTGTGTGGGAAAAAGCACAAACTAGTTTCTTTAAGAATTTAATCACCAGTTATTTCTTGAAATATGTATTGAAAGCATTCATACATACAAATATCACGACTGGGATTAGAGAGACTCACTTTGTTACTTTTCCTACACTGCTACCATTAATACTGGACATTTTATATAGTTCAGGACTTCTCTCAAGTTTCACAGAGAATATCTAAAGAATATCTGAATAGCTAATTCAATGGAGTGGATAAGAAAATCAATTAAAAATGTTGATCAAATGCTTGTCTCATTGACAATACTTTCTCAAAAAGTTATGATAAAATGTTACTATAGAATTAAAAAATTAATATAATTCACACAACCACATTTGCTAACAATTTGCACGCATCTTCAAAATATCTACATTATTGAAAATATTTAAAACTCTAAAAATACTTCCAATGCTATTATAGTAGAAGCAATTTAACTTGGAAATATGACTATAGTGTAAAAAATTATTTTCATTAAGAATTCTATAATGAATCATATGATAATCAATTTTTAAAAATTTCTCCATTTCTCTGGATTTCTAAAGTGCAAAAGAGAAAACTTAACCATTAACCATTGTTTCTATTATAGCTCAAGTACAGTCATGTGGTCCACCTCCTCCACTCCTCAATGGAGAACTTAAGGAAACAAAGAAAGAAGAATATGGACACAATGACGTGGTAGGATATCATTGCAATTCTAGATTTCTGATGAAGGGACCTGATAAAATTCAATGTGTTGATGGAAAGTGGACAACCTTGCCAATATGTATTGGTAATGTATTAAATATATTAAATTTAAACTGAAACATTTTTGTATTTAGTTAAACATACATGTTGTGTCTTCATTATCAACATGTTTTTGTGAAATTTACGTAGAGGAGGAGAGAACATGTGGAGCTGTACCTGAACTTGACCATGGCTCTGCCCAGCCTTCTGCCCCTCCTTATCACCATGGGGATTCAGTGGAGTTCAACTGTACAGAAACCTTTACAATGATTGGAGACAGATCAATTACATGTACTAGTGGAATGTGGACCCAACTTCCTGTGTGTGTTGGTGAGAGCACCCTTCTCAAATTCATACTTAATGAAGTTTAAGTTTTATGGAGAAAATATTTGCAATCATATTTGTAAAATTTAGAGATCTTCTTTGAAAAGTCTAGTCTTAACTATAATGAATTTTATTGCTCAGCATTTAATATGAGTTTCCAGAAGAAATAAATAAAAGTAGTAATAGAATGTATTAATGTTTCTATCCCTGTTAATTTTATTTATCTTATATGTGTAAAGTTAGATTTTACTTATAAATCATCATATGATTAAAATGTGAATATTCATTAGCAAGAAAATATAACTATTTCACAAACTACTGTTATTGTTTCTGTATGGCATTCAGCCTTTCAAAGATATAAAGTCTACTAAATACCCACTTGCTACTAACTTTTCCCATAGGAATCTTTTCTCTGTCAGCGATTCTAACAAGGATAAATTTTCATTATCAAAGTCAGCAAGCTGAAGTTGATGCGTTGCCCCATGGGTAGGTCACAGGCCTCCAGGCAGTATTGCAACTTAGTCACATGACACACCTGGTGTCGGGCCAGGAAACAAATACCGCTGTTTGATTTCATGCTGCCCTGTTGGGGATCAAGTCTTTGATGACCAAAGGAAAGGTTCTTCACTTTTCTCTTAGACTGAGTTCTTTCCTAGAGTTTTCCTGGCTCCTTCATTCTGAGACTGCCCTAGGTATCCAGTCTTACCTATTCATTGGCTTTCTAGACATTAATTAATCACAGAGTTCTCATGTGCTCTCAAGACCCAGAAGACAGACTGACATACAGAAGCTATTCATTAAGCTTTTGTCAAATGAATCAATAAATTTTGTTGATTATTAACCCTTGCAGTTTTTGCTCAACACATTCCTGTGAATACAAGTGTCTTCAATCCTTTTGAACCTCACCTCATCATAGTCCTTTTATATATACAAATAGTTTTATCTGATTTCATAAGGGAGGAAAATCCAAGCTACTATTAGGCACCAGAACTCTCAATTTTCATTCTAACTTACACCCAAACTTGTGCTACACTTATTATTTCTTCTGATCTCAGAGTTTTTCTTCCTGTGCTTCATCTTCTGCCTACTGCCTATTGTTTGCTTCATGTAAGCCCTTCCAGCTCTCATAGGTTGATCTACAATTCTACCGTCTCAATATTCATTGACTTTCCACCAGTCTAGCTTTTCAAGCTTCTTGATAGATTTATTTCCTCCCAATAAACTAAGAAATCCTTTTAGAACCCAATCAAATCCAGGGCACAAACAGTCACTGTTCCCCTTGGCCACAGATCTTCCTTCAGTTACTAGGACTTGCACAACCTCTTGGTTTTTCCTACCTCAACACTCTGGGTCAGCCCCAAGGATGAGAATAACACTCAAGTACCACGTGTGTTTTAACTCCCCACTTCATTGTTTTTTAAGATTGGTTTACAGTCTTATTCTGCTTTGCTAATTACTGATTTTTCTCTGCTCTGTTCATCCACACTTTACTCTGCTTTTCAAATTGTTAATAACGAATAATATCACAGACCTATGCAGATATTTTATCAAAATCAAAAAGAACTCCCATATTCCCTGAATTATTGAATCAGCAAAATGTTATTATTATGGCATTATAATATTATTTGATTATATATATATATAATATATAGTATGATCTGGTATATGTGTTCTCAGAGACTCTAAGAATGGAAAAAGAGATTATAATTTTAAAGCACCCAATTTCTTTTTCTTTTTATGGTGTGGAGATTAAATTTAGGACCTGGAACTGGCAGGCAAGCATTCTACTACTTAAGCAATACTCCCAATGAAACAATGAAAGCACTCAATTTCTTATTCCAAGGATATTTCTCTCTCTCTCTCTCTCTCTCTCTCTTTCTCTCTCTCTCTCTCTAGCTCTTGCTCTGGTTCTCTGTCTCTCTCTCTCTGGTCATATAATGAATCTGCTTAAATATTCATGTCCCATTCAATACATTTTAGATAGATTTTATTGTATTGTGTTTCCACTCTCAAAAATACATATGAACTAACAACTTTATATTATATTTCCATAGATGATGCTTTTATTTTAATATTTTAGGATTCTGGGTTATAGATAATATAAAGGTGGTTGCAATTAGGAAAACAAATGAATAGAATAAACTTTTTGCACACATTTCAAATGTGGGACCAAATTTAGTCTTTTGATAACTATTTACTCTGCAGATTTCTAAGAAAATGAGTCTCTTGTACTCTTTCGGTTCCCAAAATACAAAATATCTTTATGACAAGTATTCTCTCTGATATTTCAAAGACAGGAATGAGACTTACTTTCATCCATAAGGGCCCATCTCATGCAGTGGTGACCAGGAATAATTTGGTTGATAGAATTTATAGGCATAAATCACAATTTCATTTTACAATTGTGAAATGACAAGTTTCATCATACTGTACAGTTACTTTTAGATTGACTTGATTCTTATAATTGGTCTTTTCATGGAAATATTTTCATTTTATAGCAACGGATCAACTTGAGAAGTGTAAAGCACCAAGGTTAAATGCATATGAGACAAATCAATCAGATAAAAGTGATTATGATCATAATTTTAACCTAAGTTATAAATGTAGGGGAATGCTGGAACACAAACATTCAATCTGTGTCAATGGAGTTTGGGATCCTGAACCGACCTGCACTAGTAAGTTCTTGTTTACAATGCTTTCTAAAATATATTCTAACTTGTAAAAGTAGTATTTTGTGTTTTTAAAGAATTTAGCTATATATTGATACCATTTATATTTAGCTATATATTGATACTATATATTGATACTTTTTAAGCTGCAAGGTAATTTTTGTCTCTATCTGCCTTGAAAATTCTGGGTTGTACTGACATCTGCAATTCAAATTGGATAGCAAAGAGCATCCCAGTCTTTTAGTTTTTCATATCTGTGTTTTTCTCTCTAATAGTGAGCACTAGCCTCAATATTTTTGAAAGAGTAGAATATTTAAGATGTACTGCCATACCAATAAAACAACCCAAATCCATGACACATATTTTAACTCCATAATTTTCTTTTTTAAAGGAAACAAAATTTACATGCAGTGAAGTAACCATGTTCTTCTACATTTTCTTCCTGAAGCTTTATAGCTTTATGGTACTAGAATTTAGTTTTATCATATTATATTAATTTCAAGTACAGGATTAAGTAGGAGCTGATTTTTTTCTCTGTATGTATAGCCAGTTGTTCAAGCAATAGGTATGGAAAAAAATCTATTTACTATAGAAGTATTAATTTATTTCAGCACTCTCTATTCGATATTTTACCATAATTGTCATGTTATTTTGGAATTTCCATAGATACTATTCATCAAATTATAGGAGTACTCTTTGGGGTGAGTGATCATTGGGGGATGTTGAATACTGTTAAATTCATTTTCTTTATGTGTTGACAATACAGTGAATTTTAAATGTTTGTGTGCACACATATGTATAAAGAATCTTAAATCTTTCATTCTTGAGGAAAAACTCTGTGTTTATGATACGATAAAATTCTCAGTTCTATTGTGTGACATCCTGTAAGTTTGGCAAGTTGTATTTTCATTGCCATGTGCATCAAGATACTTTATAATTTATCTTTTGATTTCTTCTTTGGCCTATTGGTGATTTTTATGTTTTGGGTAAGTTGTCCCCAAAACACTCATGTGTATGACAATGCAGGGATATTCAGAAGTGATATTATTAGATAATAACAGCTGTGACATAAGCAGTGGATTAATCCATTTGATGGATTATTAATTTGAAAAGACTACTGTACTGGGTGGTGACTATAGGCAGGTAAGATATGACTAGAGGAGGTACATCACTGGGGATGGACCTTTGGGCATTTGGAATCTACTCCATTGCATCATTACTTTGAGACAATTGACATAAAATCTAGTCTTTTGAGTGGTCCCTTAGAAAAGTCAGAGCATTTGACACAAGTTCCCCACTTCCTTTTCTTGCCCAGTGAAAATCTGGAAACTGGACTTTATTTTCAATTGTGTAGCTCTGTGCTGGGGGTGAGAGAATAGAAAGATATGAACTTTCCTACTGGTTTTGATGGATTTGTTTAGGGCTCACCTCACATTAGGAAACTTTCAAACATTTCTCTGAACAGGAACTGGGTCATGTATTGTTGACTAATGTGCCTATGGGGAAAAGGCGGATTGAGGTTTCCTAGTCTGTCACTCCCTTGTTTCATTCTTGATATTATGTTTGTGTTTATCAGATTCTTTATCATTTCTGTGTTAGTCATAGCAACTTGTCATTGCTATGATTAAAACACCTGACAAGAACAGCTTAGGGAAGGAAAAGTTTATTTGGGGCTCACAGTTTCAGAGGTTTAGTTCATGGTTGGCCAAATCCATTGTTCTGAGACTGAGTGAGGCAGGATATCATAGCGGAAGACCATGGCGAAGAAGAATTGCTTTAATTTTTGTCGCTTGGAAGCAGAGATGGGGAAGCCACAGGGATGGTGAGCACTCTTCCTAGTGACTCACCTCCCTCACTTTCCTACGATTACCATTCACTCCATTCAAACTGGAATGGTTTGATTAGGACAGAGCTCTCATAATTCACTCGTTTCACCTCTGAACATTTCTGCATAAACAGGAAGTTTTGGGCCAAATTACAATGGTTTTTCCAATTTTGTTAATAATTTAGTAACCAATTTGAACACTCTAATTTTTTTCCATTTTCTTTTTTCCACATTTAGATTTTTAAAGTTTCACTTTTTAGTTTTGCTAACTTTTTCTCTTCTTTTTAATTTTGTCAGTTTTCTGTTCAACTAATTTTATTGTTTTCTTCCTTCTAAAGACTTTGAGTTCAATTTACTACTACCATTAATTTTTATGTTATTCATTTTTTCTGTGCATGGTTCTGGGAATACAATCTAGGGGCTTACACCTCCATCACTAGGCAGGCATTCATGACTGAGGTGTGTCCTTGGCTCACTACTATCATTTTAAGTTAGAAATTAATGCATGAATTTCAATCATCATACTTCTAAAATAAAAACATCGAATCTCCACTTTTAAAAGACCTGCTCTAGCTGTGTCCCACAAAGTTAGATGTATAACTATGTATATGAATATTTAACTATGTATTTTATAAATAAAAATGTATTTTTTTAAATGTATTTATTTACAAACACAAATTGTATGTATTATATACAGGTTAATCATATTATATATAATTTATATTTAATTTTTATTCCCTTTGAAATATATTCTCATTTTCCTTGTGATTTGTCCTTTAGCTCAACAATCATTATTTTGAAGTATATGATTTCATATCCAAATATTTATTTCTTTATGGAGAATTTATTCTTACTATACTGTGTAGTCATTTAATCCTGTTCTTAGGAATACTATGCAAGATTTCAATACTATGAATTTTTATTCCACTGTATGTTGTCTATCTTGTTTATAACTGCATTTGCACATAAAAATATGCACGTATTCTAGTAGCAAGATTAGGTTAAAGTGAGTAATAGCGTTTTTCAAATTTACCCACAGTATTTTATCTGTTTGTTCAATAGTCATAGATGAATGGTGTCAATTTTTTTTTTTTTTTTTTTTTTTGGTACTGGGGATTGAACCCAGGGGCACTCAACCACTGAGCCACATCCCCAGCCCTATTTTGTATTTTATTTAGAGACAGGGTCTCACTGAGTTGCTTAGGGCCTCGTTAAGTTGCTGAGGCTGGCTTTGAACTTGCGATCCTCCTGCCTCAGCCTCCCAAGTGCTGGGATTACAGGCATGCACCACTGCGCCTGGCTTGGTGTCAATATTGATATCTAGGATTACATTGGCCTTTTTCTTCTTTAGTTCTATTTTTTATGTATTTTGATATTTTTAGATTGATACATATACTAAGATTGATTTGTCCTTGTGAAGTAACCTTTTATAGCTATAAAACATTTATTTCAAGTTTAAAGAAAAACTTGCCTAAGGTATATATTATCTAATTTTAATGTAGCCAGGTCTTAAAATAATTGACTATATCTGTGTGATATAGGAAATCTAAATGAATTTTAAATCATCAACTTCCTAAAGCATTTTCTCTAAATTAAAAGTAAAAATTAAAGTAATGAAAGAGCTAACTACATATCTTAAATGCTCATCTTGCAAACTTGGAAAACTGGAAAACAAACAACTTCTTTATCAATTGCTTACTACCAGAAATTACCATAAATTAAATGACAGTAATTTCAGTATAAACTGAAATCTATGCAATAGAACAAATGCAGAGATATTTATGGCATTGAAACATATATTAGAAAACAAAGAACAAAATAAAAGCAACATATAAAATAATCTAGAAGCCCAAAAGGAACACACCTAAGGAAAATAGGAAAAAAAAAACTTATGAAAATACATTGAAAAATACATTAAAATATTTAAGAATAGAATTGAGAAAATATTGTTGATAAAATATGACTATTGCCTTAAGCAAAAACAGAGACCTTGGAGTAAATAATAATCATGAATCAACTTTATTCAGTAAAATATCTCCCTGAGCTGTTAACAGCACAACAAACACTTGCAAAGATTTACAGTACTTCCCAGTGAACACTTGCATAAGGCTTTTTTTTCTTCCTCTTTGCCTCTTTTTTTTCTTCCTCTTTTCTTTATTTTTTTTAGATTCGAGATATTTTATTATCAGCTTCTACAAACAGTAAGATAGTTCAGTTAGATTACTAAATATGAAATCAACAAACGAAAATCAGCAGTTTTCATATATTCAATCTTTTGGAAGATTTAATTGAAGAGAAGTTTTCATATATAACAATAACAAAGAATACATTTATATGTTTGTCAATAAAAATGTGAGACCTTTTAAAAATTAAGATTAAAATACCACTGAAGCCAAAAAAATTGCCTTTCTCCAAATAGAGGGACCATACTATTGTGTAAATTTAATAAAATCTCAATGAAAACTTAACAGTTTTAAGCTATATAACCTGATGCTAAATTTAGTGAAAAAAATAAACATAGAAGTGGGACCAGCACTAAAACGCATTAAGGCATTTTTAAAAGTCTAAATACTTCAAGAGTATCATACTGGTCTATTAGCAAAACAGAATGCCCGTATGTAAGTACCCTCAGATACATTTAGAAATTGAATATATAAAGAGGACATCGTCTCAAATTACTGAAAAGAGAAGTAGTCAATAGATGTCACAGGGATAAGTACGGTAATATCCCCGCCTTACCTCATACACCATGATAAATTTCATATGTATCAAAGATATTTTTTAAATAACACAACCATTAAATAATAATAAGAAAACTTGAAAATTTTTTCTTTTCACATTTGAAATTAGCAAGAACTATCTAACCTTTATGATTCAAAATCCCCAAGTCATAAATTATTTCAGTGGTACTTTTTGTTACATAAAAACAATTTTTTTTATGGAAATAAGCATCGTTAACAAATTTTGAAAAAAAGACAACTAAGGGAGATAGTAAATATCACAAAGAGCTATCCTTCCTAACATGTAAATTGACAAAATCATAACACTTTCGAAACATAGAAAAAGGTAATAGAATTTTCTATTAATAAACAACAAGGTAGTTAACTTCAAAATCCTTCTCAATTCCAGGAACCACTCCCACACAGGGCCACATACTCCCATGGCTGCCAGTTCCTAGGAGTCAGGCCTCAGGGTCTCATGGCTCAACTAGTTTCTGCTAGATAAGGATGGCTTCACACACCTAGGCAGTGTAGGTGTGTTTTTAAA
This sequence comes from Glaucomys volans, assembly GCA_020662805.1. NCBI lineage: Eukaryota > Metazoa > Chordata > Mammalia > Rodentia > Sciuridae > Glaucomys > Glaucomys volans. Next base: position 1,198 of record JAJEJO010058643.1, on the reverse strand, counting down.
TGGTAGGTTCAGGAGGGTTGAAACTTCAAATAGCACACTCTAAATCATTTGTAAACATATTTAATGATCTAAAATCAATACCATATTGATTGTTAACTAACTGTAAATTTTTCCTCTGCCTAATCAGCTTCTGTTGGTAGATTATTTCAGAAAGGTCTTAATCCAGTCTCAATACATTTGTTCATGCATATTTCTAAAAAGAACTTCATTGCATACTTTATTTAATACTTGTTATTAAAAGTGTATCATTCACTAAGATTATCTAAAGATTACAAATAATAAGTTTCTTGTAAATAAGGAAGTTTGCTTAAAGAGAAGAAATGGGAAAAAAGATAAGGAGGAGCATAAAAATAGGTAATATTAAACTACTATGCAAATTGTAAAGTATAACATATAAACATCGAACATAATTACATCATCATTTATGATACAGAGCTAATGAATTTTCTATTTTTGAAAAGTATTTTAAATATATTTAAATAATTATGTTTTATTCAAGAAATCTAATTTTAATATTTTCTAGAAGTGGAAAGAGACTCCTGCCCACCTCCACCTCAGATTCCCAATGCTGAAAATATGACAACCACAGTGAAATATCAGGATGGGGAAAAAGTATCTGTTCTTTGCAAAGAAAATTATCTAAATCGGGGAGCAGAAGAAATTGTGTGCAAAAATGGAAGATGGCAGTCAATACCTCGCTGTGTTGGTCAGTAGTGAGCAACTTGCTTTATAACACACTTTCAATTGAAGATAATAATCCCCTGTGCTTTATGTAAATGAAAAAAATGAAGATCTTTTTCTCTATTACATTCTATCCTGAAACTGTAAGTTATGATTCGGGTACATAAATCAGTCACCGTCTTTCAATTCTGTCAACAAAATTAGACACCACTTTGGGATATTATGTAAATAGCAGATAAAATTTCTCTTTGTGACTATTTTTCATATAATAAAATAGACACAAATCAAGGGGGATAGTGAATAAGAAGATACCATAGACATTGTGGTGACATAACTAAATAGTATTTTATTTTAGTTTTAATTTAAGTGTTTTATTTATGTTTGACCCTTTGATTTCTGTTTTTCGTATAGAAAAAGTTCCATGTTCTGAACCACCTGGTATAGACCATGGAACCATTATTCCATCTAGATTTTCAGAAGAATGGAAAGAAACAAATGAATCCAGACAATATGCACA
>JAJEJO010058634.1:0-13592 GCA_020662805.1 Glaucomys volans | reverse complement strand
GGTCAGGCATGGGCACCCTGCTCATCAGCAAGATCCGCAAGGAATACCACGTCATGCCCTCGCCCAAGGTGTCTGACACCGTGGTGGAGCCCTACAACACCACTCTCTCTGCACCAGCTGGTGGAAAACACAGATGAAACCTACTCCATTGACAATGATGCCCTGTCCGACATCTGCTTCCGCACCCTGAAGCTGACCTCAACCACCTGGTGTCAGTCACCATGAGCGGGGTGACCATGTGCCTGCGCTTCCCTGGCCAGCTGAATGCAGACCTGCGCAAGCTGGAGGTGAACATGCTGCCCTTCCCTCGCCTGCACTTCTTCATGCCGGGTTTCGCGCCCCTGACCAGCAGGGGCAGCCAGCAGTACCGCGCCCTGACCATGCCGAGCTCACCCAGCGGAGGTCATGTCCTTCCATAGCATCCCAAAGCTAACAGCAGAGGGGCGGGGAGGGTGAGATGTTTCTTAGCAGCTCTTCAAAGAACTAGCACGGCTTCCTCTGAGTCACCATTATGATGAGGCCGGCGTGGTTAGACCTGCATCCTTATAGGCTTCAAGCAAGGACAATGAAACAATTGAACAGCTTTGTCCTTTTCTTTCAGTTCTGAGTCCAGTGACTGCCTAGAGTAGAAAGATAATCAAAATCCCATTTCATCAGGGGTCAGGGAGGAACTGGAAGGGTTCAGGTAGGGAAGAGAGCAACAGCCAGAAAGGGAACCACAGGTCCCTGAAAGGTAACTAGACAGGCATGTTCAGCCAAGTGGCAGCACCAGGCACAATGGCTTGAAGCCACATTTTTGGAGATGAAAAAAAACTTTCTAGCAAATGTCTTTGTAGCAGCCACTATTGGACACCCCATCCCCCATGTCTTTGTTGCTCACTCTTCATGGACTTGCTGATGACTTCCCACTGCAAACAATTGTAATCTACCTCAGGTCTCATTTGCCCAGCCTGGTAGCATCTTCGGAAGGAGGCCCCACTCAATGACAGATTGGAGGCTAAGTAGTCCAGCACCCCCGCCTCTCTAGTGGGCCACCTTTGAGTTGTTCTACCTTGTCTCTTACAGATCCCTTGGGTTAAGCTCTTGCTGCCCACCCAGTGACCTGCAGCAAATTTGCCTTGGTGCCTGAGGTGGATTGGCTTCAGAACCCTCCCAGTGACTATGAAAGTCTGCAAATGTTCAAGTGACTTATATAAAATGGTCTAATATTTGCGTATAACCTGGGCACTTTCTCCTATATAAGTAAATCATCTCCAGATTACTTATAATAACTGATACAATGCAAATGCTATGTAAATAGTGGTTATGGTATTGTTTAGGGAATAATGACAAGGAAATAGTCTGTACACATTAGTACACACTTTCTTAAAAAAAATACATTTGCGGGCTGGGGATATAGCTGAGTTGATAAAGTGCTTGCCTTGCAAGCACAAGGCCCTGGGTTCAATCCCCAGCACTGTAAGAAAAATTTAAAAAAAAAAAAGCATTTGATTCATGATTGGTTGAACCCATAGTTGGGGAACCCACAATATGAGAGGCCAACTTTAAAATAAATTAACAAATTTAATCTTACATTGCATCTTAAAATGATGCCTATTATCATGCCTACATGACAATTAGTCATAAATGACTGATTATAGACAAGGAGCATCATTACAACACAGTAAATGAAGTACTACTGGGATTAAACTGGGAGACAAAGGAAGGAACCACAGAACCAGGGACAATTTGGAGTTCCTCTGAAGGTCCCCAGCCACATAAGGGAGGAGGCCCCTGGAGTCTGGATCTTCACATAACCTAAATGCTCAAGGTCTATTAAACACCTTTAAAAGAGCATAAAAATCAATGTTCTTTTGTAGCTGGAAAAAATTTAGCCATCCATATTTTAAGTGCTTCTTCCCCTAGGTCTTTCATGAGTTTGCTTGCTCCCCCTGCAAAGACTGTTCTTGAGACAGTGGTTTACCAGTTTACCCGCTGGTGGTGAGCAGGGAGGGGCACTGTTAAAATGGCAAGGCCTGGAATAGTTGGGAAGAGCCTCAAGGAAGAGCAGCCAAGGCAGCAATCACTGGGCCAGCACTCCCCTTGGGGGGAGGTCAGCTCCCTCCCCTTCCTGCCTGCCTGCACCTATTGCTGCAAACCTTGCCTCTGCCCACTTTCAGCAGAAGGCAGAATTATTAGGCTCTACACAGTCTAACTTGCTTCCTTGCCACAGGGGGAAAATGTTGACGTCAATCTTTCCATAAATGCCATTTGCTTTGAAAGTGAAACAGAACGGATCTAGACTCTGGAGCTTCTGGGAGAAATGACCAGCTCTCTTGGCACTGGCTTGGCCTGATGGAGGGCAGCAGGGCTGGTTCCACCCAGATTCTTTGGCAACCCAGATCTTGGGGAAGTGTGAAAAAAGCCTGCATTCAGAAAGTAGGCAAGGAGAGAGCCAGACAGTTGGAAAGTGAAGGAACGACTCTCCAGAGGATCCTGGAACTTCAAAGAACAGGCCAAATCCATTTGCAGGGAGTCAGCCATTGACCTGCAGAAGTTCAGTGTTTGGGAGTCATTCAAGATTCAAATGGAGCTTAGTCTCCATTTGAAGAAGATTCAAATGGAGCTTAGTCTCCCCACTTAGGAGTGCTGCTGCTTGTTCATTTCTACTGTAACACCTCCTTGCTGTGTACAACCTCATGTACCAGGGTTGAGGATAACAGGGAGGTGAGTGTACAATAAGTACAGGGCATGGAGGAGGGAGCATTTTTGCCTAATGAGAGCATCCCAGAGAAAGTGATTGTGTTAGCTTTCTGTTGCTATAACAAAATGCCTGGGATAAACAACTTATAAGAAGGAAAGGTTTGTTTTGGCTCACAGGTTTCAGTCCATGGTTGATTGGCTTCTTGTTTTGGGGCCTGTAGTGGCATGGTACATTATGGGTACATTATGATAAACTCATGGGGCAAAAGAAGCACCTCAGAGGTGTCCAGGAAGTGAAAGAGAGAAGAGGAAGGGCTAGGATTTCACGATCCACTTTCAAGATGTGCCCCATTGACCTAACTTCCTCCCACTAGGACTTACTTTTTAAAAGTTTCACCATTTCCCAATAGCATAACAGGTTTATGATCAAGCCTTGTACACATGGGCCTTTGAAAGGGGACCTTCCAGATTCAAACTATAGCAGTGACATTAGATTTGAGTACTGATTTAGGAAGAAGAGCTCCCAGACGGAAGAAATAATAGTAATAATAATAATAATAATAAAAACCAGATTTATATTATATTTACTATGTGGCTGATAGTATTGTAAGTGCTCTCACATATTAGTTCATTCAGTTCCAAACAACCTAGAGGTTTGGTACAGCTGTCTTTCCATATCCATGAAAAATCAATTCTAGGATGTGTACTGATACCAAAATCCTCAGATGCTCAATTTCCTTATAAAAAATGGTGTAGTATTTGCATAGAACCTAAACACATCCTTTTCTAGACTTTAAATAATCTCTCGATTTCTCATAGTGCCTAATGCAAGGTAAATATTATGCATGCCATACCATATTATTTAGAAAATAATAATTTTTAAAAGTTTATATGTTCAGTATAGTAGCAATAATTTCCAAATATTCACCACTCACAGTTGGTTGAATCCACTGATCCAAAGGATTGACCATGCTTTGCTATTACTACTTTACAGATAAGGCAGGGGAGGCACAGAGAAGTTAATTAACTTGCCAAAGTCACAAAGCTAGTAAGTTAGGATTTGTATGCACTCCATCAACCTTTAAAGCCTGTGATCTTAACCAACCAAGGAATGGGGGGAAATTCATTCCATGCACTTCAACAGCCTGGGCCATACAAACCAGTTTGCTCAAAGAATTCAAGGTGATCTAGATGCTTTAGATTTGGGGGAGAATGGGAGCAGTTGGGAGAGGGTTCCGTATATGTGAGAATTTGTGAGATTTTGTCCGATTTAATTCATGCATGGCATTAGAAGGTACGGTATTTTGTTATTCTTCATCTTGAAGGCAAAAAAATGTTAAATTATATTAAAAAGCAACAAACCAAAAAATATTTAAACGTAGGTAGAAAGAAAAGGAAGATATTAATCAAACAAGAATAGCAAAAAGAATAGTGGAAAGATATCTGTGCTCTTAAGGACTTTCTAAATTTTTAAATATAATAATTGGAAAACAAGTATATGAAATACCTACCAATATAATTAACACAGTTACCTTTTTTGAGGGGTAGAGCTTAATGAAAATGTGATATCCAATTAGAAGTAGGATCTTCGATTTTGAAAGGGCCAGACAGGCACTTGTATTAAAAATGGATGTTAGGGAGGCTCAGTAGTAAAGCATCACCTCGCATGCATAAGACCCTGTGCCCCATCCCTAGCACACACACACACACGAAAGAAGTGGCTGAAAAACATTATTATCTGTTTACTCTAAATTATTATTGTCATCTGATGCAAAAATTTGCAAACTTAGGTGGGGTTAACTTTCTAAAAGTAAAGTAAATTGAGGTTCAGGTTTATACTTTAGGGAAAACGTTTTTTAAGGAAGCTTCTTAAATGCTTTTAGAAACACTCCTTCATTTTCACAGCTGCTTCTATTAAGTAGTAGTAGGCAGGGCTTCATTGGATGGGTTTATGGGCAAGAGAAATTTGGGGGTGTCCTGTTCCCTGAGTCTTTAAGGGCCCAACATTATAGGATGTGAATTTGCTTCAATAAAAAATGGTAACAATCTTATTGTCAGGATAGTTCTTGGGTTTTCATTATTCTGCAGAGGAAACTGATGTTTTTTTTAAAATTTCATGACCCTGGTCATTAGACTGACTAGATATATTTCAGCTACATTGTATGTGTCACCTATAAATGGGGCATCAATGAATAGTAATCGTCACCCTTAACATGCCATGTGTTCACAGGGCACTTTTCACTAGAACATTCTCACAAGAATCCTTCCTGTTAGAGCCCTCTGAGAGCAGGTGAAGATGAAGGGCAGGCAGAGAGAAAGGTAAGATCCTAAATCCTTCCATGAAAGACACATGTGGGTAAGCCTCTCACTGAGAATGCACTCTCTGGTCTGAATTTTGTCATCATAGTCTCCTGTGTAGGGCTGATGGAGCTGAAACACTGCTGGTGACCTCAGGTCCAAAGCAGGAAGTGACCTGTGGCTGGAGGACATATGTGACCCTCGCCATCATCTGCCCAAACTGCCAGCAGAGCTGCTCCCTTTTAGACACCACAACAAATAGATAAAAGGAGAGAGTGAGAGAGAACCAATTATTTTCCCCCAACACTCTTCAGGGGCCTATTCTAGGGAAGAGGAGAACTAGTTGGCTCCATTTCCTCCTGTTATTATCTGCTCAGTGCTGTGCAAAAAGTGTTGCTTTGTTGCAGCGTGGTGGGTTTGGGTATTTACACTGGAGAGGAAAGCAGGAACTCACAGCCCTCAAATGAGTCACCTTGGGCAGGGCAGGCATTATTTGAACATCTGCATGTTTGTTTCTCTGATTATATACTAATACACATCAGGGGCGGTGCAGGCGTAGGCTGGTGGCAGGAGCAGGCAGATTTGGGAAGAACACCCACTTGCCAGTAATCCACAAAGCCGACAGTCCTCAGCTGCTGGGGCTGCCCTAAGACATGCCATCATTTGTCTTTATTCTCTGTTCACTCAATGCTCAGCACACATACAGTGCCTTACAGCCACACAATGTAGTAATCATAGATTTCCACTTCCCAGACATGGCAATATAGGCTCAGAGAGGTGAGGTGACTTGTTGAAGGGCTCAGCTAGGAATAGCATCAGAATAAGTTCACTCCACAGGGAGATGAAGTACTCTATGATAGGTTATCTAATGCCCACCTCTTGAGACCCCCATGACCCCAGTATCATCCCTCCCATGTCTCATTCTCTGCTCCTTAAGTTCCACTTTGAATGAAACAACAAAGTCCAACAAGCAATTATCTCCAGAAAATCTTTGTGAAATTGTGTAATCAGTGATAGTTGCCATGAGCAGGGCCATTTCTGGGGAGATTCTAGAAGCCCCTGGTGGATGGTAAAGGGCTATGATGTGGAATTGGAGGCAGGGGTGGAAGAAGGTGGAGGCCAAGCCCTAGAACACTGAGAATAGCATCAATGAGACAAGCTGTGGAGAAAGGCCCAGCAGCTTGTGAAGGGGAGAGAGGGAGTCTAGGACATCCATGCCAACCTTAGAGAAGGCACCAGGCACCTGCTTATATGCTGGGAGGACCCCAGAGGCCTAGCTTCCTCAAGTGGGGCTAATGAAGGCAGCTGAAGGCCAAGAGACTACTCATGGATTCCATCTCTGATACCAAGCAACTATGAATATGGCAAGCAGGCTTCACCTTGGGCTTTATGGAGACATTTCTGCTTCATAAACTCGACCCCCTTTCATATATAGCTTCTCATTTCCTGCTCACAATGCTGGCTCGGGGGCACCTGTAATTATCATCATTTTATATTTGGAGAAACTGGCTCTAGAGAGGAAAAGGTGGAGGCTCCTGTTCACCTGCCCCTGTTAACCATCATCTTGGAGACTAATTAGGGTTGGTGCTGACCTCATCCTGCCCAAACCTTTGAAACTCACCTGGGCTGTCGCCAAGTGCGTGGAAAGAATGTAGATTCCTTCACTTACTGGCTTTGTGGCTGGTCAGGTCTTTCAGCCTTGCTTTCTGATCTGTGAAATTGGGGTAGTAATAATGCTTATTCTAGAACAGTGCTGGTCAATAGAAATACCCATGAATGTGAGCCATAAACTTTTTCTAGTTTTCACAAGTAAAAAGAAACAAGTGAAATTAATTTAAAATATTTTATTTCACACAATATACCCCCAACTTATCATTTTGATTTGTAATCAATATTTAAAAGTCAGTAATGAAAGTATGTTACATTATTTTAACTACTGAGCCCATGAAAGCCCGTGTGTATTTTAAATTTACAGCACATGTGAATTGAGAGGCCTTACTTTCAAGCACTCAACAGCCACATGTCTCCAGTGGCTACTGAACTGAACCGCGCAGGTCTGTGAGGTTCCAGGACCTAAAGGATTGGAGGGCCTAAAGTATGCGAAGCGCAGGACATCGGTTGACACATCAATGCGACCATTAATTCCTCTTCTTTCTGGTTCCTAGAGCTTCGCGCGCGCGCGCGCGCGCGGGCGCGCACGCACACACACACACACACACACACACACCTTTACAGAGACCCAAAAGCCCAAAGCAGACATGTGACAAATCCAGCAGTTAGCACTTTTCGAAGCTCCTCCCCGACCATCTTCCTTACAGAGGTGAAAACCCACACACTGTGCCATCCTTGCTATCCTTGCATATAGCTGTCACCTTCCCAGCCCGAATCCCCCCGCCCCTCCTCCCCGCTCTGCACCCCTCCCAGCGTTTACACTAGCCGAGAATTCCCACCCAGAATAGAAAGAGAATGAGGCATGGAGTCGAGGACCCTGCCCAGGATGCAGAAACCCTTGGCAAAGAGCTGGGGATCCCACTGAAAATGCGTCTTCAATTCTGGGATCTCTATTCCAAATGTTCTTCGCCCCTGAGAGGCGAGGACAGGATTTGGAAGCAGCTCCTCCCTCCGGTTCCGGGACCCGGATCTCCATCCCCCCTCAGGGCTCAGGGTGGGCTGAGTGGGAGGGGGTCGGGAACTAGACTGAAGGACGCCCGGGGTGCAGCTGCGGCTGGCAGGCTGGGCTGGAGGTCTGGGCACCGCCCTAGGCCGCCGGTTGCCGGAGCTGGGAACCCTCCTTGGACCTTGCGGCCGCAATGCCGCGCCCGAGCGCCCCCGCACCTCGCACCGCGCCCCAGCTCCCTCTCGCGGTGCCGCAGTCCCTGCCGCACCGCCCCCCAATACTCCGCCCCTAATTACGTCACCGCGGGCCGGGCGGGTCCGGGCATATAAAAGCCGGAGCTGGGGGACGGCGGCAGGTCTCTGCGCTGTCCATAGCCCTCCGATTTACCGTGAGCGCACAGCTCCGAGGGCCAGCGCCTCCACCCGCTCCGCAGCCGGCACTATGCGTGAGATCGTGCACATCCAGGCTGGCCAATGCGGCAACCAAATCGGCGCCAAGGTGGGCGCGCTGCGGGGAATGGGGCCGGGAGGAGTCGCAGACCCGGGCCAGAGTCCCCTAGGGCGTGGGTCGCGGCTGGGACGGGGGTTGGGGAGCGTGCGATGGCCCCGGGCTTCATTCTACCCCGAGGCTTCTGGGCGGGGTCCGGGAAGACCCAAACCTGCCGCGATGCTTCGCAGCCCTTAGTCAGGATTCTTTAAATTTCCTTGGGACATCTTCCTGTACTGCAGGTTTGGCATTCATCTGGGTGTATTAATCTCTGAAATTTGAATCGGGGCTGCAGTAATATGTACCCATCCATAGCCTCGTGTGAAATGTAATTTGTATATTTTTGTCGTTTGAATGAAAAAAAATGCAATGTCATTGGACTGACATGTTATAGAGTCTTTTCTTTGGCTGTCACGTAGAAGGGTGTTAGATAAAGTCTCAACGTGGGTACTGTCTAGACGTGATGACATGTAACATGATGGTTTTTCTCGTCTGCTAGGTGGCAGGTGACTACATGGGTGGGGGCTGTAATTCCCGACCGCGATGGGGAGGCAGCAGCGGGCATGGTGCATAGTTGTGGGCGGGCGCCCTTACAAGGACGTGGTCTCTTTCAAAACCGCCATATTGCCCACCCCAACCTCCCCGCCCCCTTTCCTGCTACAAATTTACAATGGACTCTTAAGTCCTCATGATGGCAAGCTTCTTCCACTGCCGCCTGGCAGCCCTCACAGGATCGTGCCTACCCTTGCCTGACCATTCCCTGCCGGGTCAGTGCATGGAGGCCACTATGTAGGTCAGTGGCATAAACCTAGTCTGTTGTAAGCTACGTGGGGTTTGTGCCAGGAGTCATGGATCCCTGGAGGCAGCTGTTGGGGGGAGGGGGCGGGGGGCGGAGCCACCTGATCCACTGTCCTGCAAGGACCCATCTGAAGATCCATCCATTCGCCAGGATGCAGTGACATTCACCTCTACCTAGAGTGACAGAGTACCGCTGGGTCCACTGCTTCTTAGAAGGGTATCTCCTGTGCCCTCTCCTCCAGTGTCTCTCCCAGCTTTTTGGTCCGCAGCCACAATATGGCTGATGCTCTGTGGATTTCCAAACCCCTCTGCAGCACATGCTACAGAAAATAGGGACTGTAGGACCCTGATGGCTCCATGCCAAGATGCGATTCCTTTTTTATTTCAGTTTTGGGAGGTCATCAGCGATGAGCATGGCATTGACCCCACTGGCAGTTACCATGGAGACAGCGATTTGCAGCTGGAGAGAATCAATGTGTATTACAATGAAGCTGCTGGTGAGTATTTGAATGCAAACCTTGCATCCCACATGTGGCACAGGAAATGTCCTAGGAGCATATGAATGACAAATGATTCTTGCATATATATTGATAATACAAAATCCAAAGGAAAAGAAGAAGAATGTGCTTAATGGTTTCTTAAGACTCCTGCATGTTGGCATGACTAAGCATGTTCAGCATCTCCTTTTTTTCCATCCCTTTGTCTCAAATGCTGGAATTCTGTGCAATGAATTGTGCCATGAGAGCTACATAGAGCACAGATTTGCCCATGACTTGTGTGTGAAGCACAGGTCTCACTCTTGTTCCCACAGGCAACAAATATGTACCTCGGGCCATCCTGGTGGACCTGGAGCCCGGCACCATGGACTCGGTGAGGTCGGGACCATTCGGCCAGATCTTCAGGCCAGACAACTTTGTGTTCGGTATGTCCTCATGGTCCATGGGAGCTGGCCAAATGACTCACCTTCTTCCTAATAGCCACACTTTACTGTTCTCAGTGTTCAGTGCTGCCCACAGACAGCTCCAGTCCTGGCCTAACCCCACTCAGTCCACAGGGAGGTGTGGGGTGTTGGGGGTCTCTGTTAACTGTCTTGACAGCTCAAAGATCAATGTCAGCTGCAGAGGCTGTGGTGGCCTCCATTACAGAGCAGCCTCTGAAGAGAAAGAATAAAGAGCAAGAGCTTCAAACAGGGCTTATGGGCTTCAGGTAATTTCAAAGGAACAGTGGCAACAAGTAACCACTTTAAGGTGCCAGAGGCCAAAAGCACAGCTTATGACCAAGGTGTAGACAACGGTTAGAGTCCCTCTTCTCTGATCCCACTGTCTTCCCCTTGCCTGCTTAATTTCACCTAATTAGAATATTTACAGAAGGTTCTTTTTTTTTTTTTTTTTCTTTTTTGGTACTGGGGATTGAATTCAGGGGCACTCGACCACTGAGCCACATCCCCAGCCCTATTTTGTATTTTATTTAGAGACAGGGTCTCACTGAGTTGCTTAGGGCCTCACTAAATTGCTGAGGCTGGCTTTGAACTCGCGATCCTCCTGCCTCAGCCTCCCAAGTGCTAAGATTACAGGCGTGCGCCACTGCGATTGGCTCGTTCTTAATATTAGAAACAGCTTGGTTTTGTTAAAGGCATTCTTTTCCTCAATTTTAAAAATTTTCTTTACCCTAGTTCTTTTCCCCCTCAACCTTTAAAAAATTTTTAAAATGGATACTCACCCTGCTGTTCAATAGCACACCAGAGCATCCAGCTTTCTTCTGACTGTGAGTTAGTATCCATTGATCATACTTCCCCAGCCCTCCCATCCCAGAGTTTTTGAAGGTCACTGATACACTGAATTTTTTTATTTAGGTAACAAAGCAAATCTAAAGAAGAATCTGCCATTCTGAAACTAGTTCTACCTTTTCCACCACAATCCGAATGACAGAATTCATAATTTCTTGTGTCTGTGGCTAATATTTTCTTTTCCTCTGGCAGGCCAGAGCGGTGCAGGAAATAACTGGGCAAAGGGCCACTACACAGAGGGAGCCGAGCTAGTGGACTCGGTCCTGGACGTGGTGAGGAAGGAGTCAGAAAGCTGTGACTGTCTCCAGGGCTTCCAGCTGACCCACTCTCTGGGGGGCGGCACCGGGTCAGGCATGGGCACCCTGCTCATCAGCAAGATCCGCAAGGAATACCACGTCATGCCCTCGCCCAAGGTGTCTGACACCGTGGTGGAGCCCTACAACACCACTCTCTCTGCACCAGCTGGTGGAAAACACAGATGAAACCTACTCCATTGACAATGATGCCCTGTCCGACATCTGCTTCCGCACCCTGAAGCTGACCTCAACCACCTGGTGTCAGTCACCATGAGCGGGGTGACCATGTGCCTGCGCTTCCCTGGCCAGCTGAATGCAGACCTGCGCAAGCTGGAGGTGAACATGCTGCCCTTCCCTCGCCTGCACTTCTTCATGCCGGGTTTCGCGCCCCTGACCAGCAGGGGCAGCCAGCAGTACCGCGCCCTGACCATGCCGAGCTCACCCAGCGGAGGTCATGTCCTTCCATAGCATCCCAAAGCTAACAGCAGAGGGGCGGGGAGGGTGAGATGTTTCTTAGCAGCTCTTCAAAGAACTAGCACGGCTTCCTCTGAGTCACCATTATGATGAGGCCGGCGTGGTTAGACCTGCATCCTTATAGGCTTCAAGCAAGGACAATGAAACAATTGAACAGCTTTGTCCTTTTCTTTCAGTTCTGAGTCCAGTGACTGCCTAGAGTAGAAAGATAATCAAAATCCCATTTCATCAGGGGTCAGGGAGGAACTGGAAGGGTTCAGGTAGGGAAGAGAGCAACAGCCAGAAAGGGAACCACAGGTCCCTGAAAGGTAACTAGACAGGCATGTTCAGCCAAGTGGCAGCACCAGGCACAATGGCTTGAAGCCACATTTTTGGAGATGAAAAAAAACTTTCTAGCAAATGTCTTTGTAGCAGCCACTATTGGACACCCCATCCCCCATGTCTTTGTTGCTCACTCTTCATGGACTTGCTGATGACTTCCCACTGCAAACAATTGTAATCTACCTCAGGTCTCATTTGCCCAGCCTGGTAGCATCTTCGGAAGGAGGCCCCACTCAATGACAGATTGGAGGCTAAGTAGTCCAGCACCCCCGCCTCTCTAGTGGGCCACCTTTGAGTTGTTCTACCTTGTCTCTTACAGATCCCTTGGGTTAAGCTCTTGCTGCCCACCCAGTGACCTGCAGCAAATTTGCCTTGGTGCCTGAGGTGGATTGGCTTCAGAACCCTCCCAGTGACTATGAAAGTCTGCAAATGTTCAAGTGACTTATATAAAATGGTCTAATATTTGCGTATAACCTGGGCACTTTCTCCTATATAAGTAAATCATCTCCAGATTACTTATAATAACTGATACAATGCAAATGCTATGTAAATAGTGGTTATGGTATTGTTTAGGGAATAATGACAAGGAAATAGTCTGTACACATTAGTACACACTTTCTTAAAAAAAATACATTTGCGGGCTGGGGATATAGCTGAGTTGATAAAGTGCTTGCCTTGCAAGCACAAGGCCCTGGGTTCAATCCCCAGCACTGTAAGAAAAATTTAAAAAAAAAAAAGCATTTGATTCATGATTGGTTGAACCCATAGTTGGGGAACCCACAATATGAGAGGCCAACTTTAAAATAAATTAACAAATTTAATCTTACATTGCATCTTAAAATGATGCCTATTATCATGCCTACATGACAATTAGTCATAAATGACTGATTATAGACAAGGAGCATCATTACAACACAGTAAATGAAGTACTACTGGGATTAAACTGGGAGACAAAGGAAGGAACCACAGAACCAGGGACAATTTGGAGTTCCTCTGAAGGTCCCCAGCCACATAAGGGAGGAGGCCCCTGGAGTCTGGATCTTCACATAACCTAAATGCTCAAGGTCTATTAAACACCTTTAAAAGAGCATAAAAATCAATGTTCTTTTGTAGCTGGAAAAAATTTAGCCATCCATATTTTAAGTGCTTCTTCCCCTAGGTCTTTCATGAGTTTGCTTGCTCCCCCTGCAAAGACTGTTCTTGAGACAGTGGTTTACCAGTTTACCCGCTGGTGGTGAGCAGGGAGGGGCACTGTTAAAATGGCAAGGCCTGGAATAGTTGGGAAGAGCCTCAAGGAAGAGCAGCCAAGGCAGCAATCACTGGGCCAGCACTCCCCTTGGGGGGAGGTCAGCTCCCTCCCCTTCCTGCCTGCCTGCACCTATTGCTGCAAACCTTGCCTCTGCCCACTTTCAGCAGAAGGCAGAATTATTAGGCTCTACACAGTCTAACTTGCTTCCTTGCCACAGGGGGAAAATGTTGACGTCAATCTTTCCATAAATGCCATTTGCTTTGAAAGTGAAACAGAACGGATCTAGACTCTGGAGCTTCTGGGAGAAATGACCAGCTCTCTTGGCACTGGCTTGGCCTGATGGAGGGCAGCAGGGCTGGTTCCACCCAGATTCTTTGGCAACCCAGATCTTGGGGAAGTGTGAAAAAAGCCTGCATTCAGAAAGTAGGCAAGGAGAGAGCCAGACAGTTGGAAAGTGAAGGAACGACTCTCCAGAGGATCCTGGAACTTCAAAGAACAGGCCAAATCCATTTGCAGGGAGTCAGCCATTGACCTGCAGAAGTTCAGTGTTTGGGAGTCATTCAAGATTCAAATGGAGCTTAGTCT
>JAJEJO010058633.1:0-12478 GCA_020662805.1 Glaucomys volans | reverse complement strand
GGTCAGGCATGGGCACCCTGCTCATCAGCAAGATCCGCAAGGAATACCACGTCATGCCCTCGCCCAAGGTGTCTGACACCGTGGTGGAGCCCTACAACACCACTCTCTCTGCACCAGCTGGTGGAAAACACAGATGAAACCTACTCCATTGACAATGATGCCCTGTCCGACATCTGCTTCCGCACCCTGAAGCTGACCTCAACCACCTGGTGTCAGTCACCATGAGCGGGGTGACTATGTGCCTGTGCTTCCCTGGCCAGCTGAATGCAGACCTGCGCAACCTGGAGGTGAACATGCTGCCCTTCCCTCGCCTGCACTTCTTCATGCCGGGTTTCGCGCCCCTGACCAGCAGGGGCAGCCAGCAGTACCGCGCCCTGACCATGCCGAGCTCATCCAGCGGAGGTCATGTCCTTCCATAGCATCCCAAAGCTAACAGCAGAGGGGCGGGGAGGGTGAGATGTTTCTTAGCAGCTCTTCAAAGAACTAGCACGGCTTCCTCTGAGTCACCATTATGATGAGGCCGGCGTGGTTAGACCTGCATCCTTATAGGCTTCAAGCAAGGACAATGAAACAATTGAACAGCTTTGTCCTTTTCTTTCAGTTCTGAGTCCAGTGACTGCCTAGAGTAGAAAGATAATCAAAATCCCATTTCATCAGGGGTCAGGAAGGAACTGGAAGGGTTCAGGTAGGGAAGAGAGCAACAGCCAGAAAGGGAACCACAGGTCCCTGATAGGTAACTAGACAGGCATGTTCAGCCAAGTGGCAGCACCAGGCACAATGGCTTGAAGCCACATTTTTGGAGATGAAAAAAAACTTTCTAGCAAATGTCTTTGTAGCAGCCACTATTGGACACCCCATCCCCCATGTCTTTGTTGCTCACTCTTCATGGACTTGCTGATGACTTCCCACTGCAAACAATTGTAATCTACCTCAGGTCTCATTTGCCCAGCCTGGTAGCATCTTCGGAAGGAGGCCCCATTCAATGACAGATTGGAGGCTAAGTAGTCCAGCACCCCCGCCTCTCTAGTGGGCCACCTTTGAGTTGTTCTACCTTGTCTCTTACAGATCCCTTGGGTTAAGCTCTTGCTGCCCACCCAGTGACCTGCAGCAAATTTGCCTTGGTGCCTGAGGTGGATTGGCTTCAGAACCCTCCCAGTGACTATGAAAGTCTGCAAATGTTCAAGTGACTTATATAAAATGGTCTAATATTTGCGTATAACCTGGGCACTTTCTCCTATATAAGTAAATCATCTCCAGATTACTTATAATAACTGATACAATGCAAATGCTATGTAAATAGTGGTTATGGTATTGTTTAGGGAATAATGACAAGGAAATAGTCTGTACACATTAGTACACACTTTCTTAAAAAAAATACATTTGCGGGCTGGGGATATAGCTGAGTTGATAAAGTGCTTGCCTTGCAAGCACAAGGCCCTGGGTTCAATCCCCAGCACTGTAAGAAAAATTTAAAAAAAAAAAAGCATTTGATTCATGATTGGTTGAACCCATAGTTGGGGAACCCACAATATGAGAGGCCAACTTTAAAATAAATTAACAAATTTAATCTTACATTGCATCTTAAAATGATGCCTATTATCATGCCTACATGGCAATTAGTCATAAATAACTGATTATAGACAAGGAGCATCATTACAACACAGTAAATGAAGTACTACTGGGATTAAACTGGGAGACAAAGGAAGGAACCACAGAACCAGGGACAATTTGGAGTTCCTCTGAAGGTCCCCAGCCACATAAGGGAGGAGGCCCCTGGAGTCTGGATCTTCACATAACCTAAATGCTCAAGGTCTATTAAACACCTTTAAAAGAATATAAAAATCAATGTTCTTTTGTAGCTGGAAAAAATTTAGCCATCCATATTTTAAGTGCTTCTTCCCCTAGGTCTTTCATGAGTTTGCTTGCTCCCCCTGCAAAGACTGTTCTTGAGACAGTGGTTTACCAGTTTACCCGCTGGTGGTGAGCAGGGAGGGGCACTGTTAAAATGGCAAGGCCTGGAATAGTTGGGAAGAGCCTCAAGGAAGAGCAGCCAAGGCAGCAATCACTGGGCCAGCACTCCCCTTGGGGGGAGGTCAGCTCCCTCCCCTTCCTGCCTGCCTGCACCTATTGCTGCAAACCTTGCCTCTGCCCACTTTCAGCAGAAGGCAGAATTATTAGGCTCTACACAGTCTAACTTGCTTCCTTGCCACAGGGGGAAAATGTTGACGTCAATCTTTCCATAAATGCCATTTGCTTTGAAAGTGAAACAGAACGGATCTAGACTCTGGAGCTTCTGGGAGAAATGACCAGCACTCTTGGCACTGGCTTGGCCTGATGGAGGGCAGCAGGGCTGGTTCCACCCAGATTCTTTGGCAACCCAGATCTTGGGGAAGTGTGAAAAAAGCCTGCATTCAGAAAGTAGGCAAGGAGAGAGCCAGACAGTTGGAAAGTGAAGGAACGACTCTCCAGAGGATCCTGGAACTTCAAAGAACAGGCCAAATCCATTTGCAGGGAGTCAGCCATTGACCTGCAGAAGTTCAGTGTTTGGGAGTCATTCAAGATTCAAATGGAGCTTAGTCTCCATTTGAAGAAGATTCAAATGGAGCTTAGTCTCCCCACTTAGGAGTGCTGCTGCTTGTTCATTTCTACTGTAACACCTCCTTGCTGTGTACAACCTCATGTACCAGGGTTGAGGATAACAGGGAGGTGAGTGTACAATAAGTACAGGGCATGGAGGAGGGAGCATTTTTGCCTAATGAGAGCATCCCAGAGAAAGTGATTGTGTTAGCTTTCTGTTGCTATAACAAAATGCCTGGGATAAACAACTTATAAGAAGGAAAGGTTTGTTTTGGCTCACAGGTTTCAGTCCATGGTTGATTGGCTTCTTGTTTTGGGGCCTGTAGTGGCATGGTACATTATGGGTACATTATGATAAACTCATGGGGCAAAAGAAGCACCTCAGAGGTGTCCAGGAAGTGAAAGAGAGAAGAGGAAGGGCTAGGATTTCACGATCCACTTTCAAGATGTGCCCCATTGACCTAACTTCCTCCCACTAGGACTTACTTTTTAAAAGTTTCACCATTTCCCAATAGCATAACAGGTTTATGATCAAGCCTTGTACACATGGGCCTTTGAAAGGGGACCTTCCAGATTCAAACTATAGCAGTGACATTAGATTTGAGTACTGATTTAGGAAGAAGAGCTCCCAGACGGAAGAAATAATAGTAATAATAATAATAATAATAAAAACCAGATTTATATTATATTTACTATGTGGCTGATAGTATTGTAAGTGCTCTCACATATTAGTTCATTCAGTTCCAAACAACCTAGAGGTTTGGTACAGCTGTCTTTCCATATCCATGAAAAATCAATTCTAGGATGTGTACTGATACCAAAATCCTCAGATGCTCAATTTCTTTATAAAAAATGGTGTAGTATTTGCATAGAAACTAAACACATCCTTTTCTAGACTTTAAATAATCTCTAGATTTCTCATAGTACCTAATGCAAGGTAAATATTATGCATGCCATACCATATTATTTAGACAATAATAATTTTTAAAAGTTTATATGTTCAGTATAGTAGCAATAATTTCCAAATATTCACCACTCACAGTTGGATGAATCCACTGATCCAAAGAATTGACCATGCTTTGCTATTACTACTTTACAGATAAGGCAGGGGAGGCACAGAGAAGTTAATTAACTTGCCAAAGTCACAAAGCTAGTAAGTTAGGATTTGTATGCACTCCATCAACCTTTAAAGCCTGTGATCTTAACCAACCAAGGAATGGGGGGAAATTCATTCCATGCACTTCAACAGCCTGGGCCATACAAACCAGTTTGCTCAAAGAATTCAAGGTGATCTAGATGCTTTAGATTTGGGGGAGAATGGGAGCAGTTGGGAGAGGGTTCCGTATATGTGAGAATTTGTGAGATTTTGTCCGATTTAATTCATGCATGGCATTAGAAGGTACGGTATTTTGTTATTCTTCATCTTGAAGGCAAAAAAATGTTAAATTATATTAAAAAGCAACAAACCAAAAAATATTTAAACGTAGGTAGAAAGAAAAGGAAGATATTAATCAAACAAGAATAGCAAAAAGAATAGTGGAAAGATATCTGTGCTCTTAAGGACTTTCTAAATTTTTAAATATAATAATTGGAAAACAAGTATATGAAATACCTACCAATATAATTAACACAGTTACCTTTTTTGAGGGGTAGAGCTTAATGAAAATGTGATATCCAATTAGAAGTAGGATCTTCGATTTTGAAAGGGCCAGACAGGCACTTGTATTAAAAATGAATGTTAGGGAGGCTCAGTAGTAAAGCATCACCTAGCATGCATAAGACCCTGTGCCCCATCCCTAGCACATACACACACGAAAGAAGTGGCTGAAAAACATTATTATCTGTTTACTCTAAATTATTATTGTCATCTGATGCAAAAATTTGCAAACTTAGGTGGGGTTAACTTTCTAAAAGTAAAGTAAATTGAGGTTCAGGTTTATACTTTAGGGAAAACGTTTTTTAAGGAAGCTTCTTAAATGCTTTTAGAAACACTCCTTCATTTTCACAGCTGCTTCTATTAAGTAGTAGTAGGCAGGGCTTCATTGGATGGGTTTATGGGCAAGAGAAATTTGGGGGTGTCCTGTTCCCTGAGTCTTCAAGGGCCCAACATTATAGGATGTGAATTTGCTTCAATAAAAAATGGTAACAATCTTATTGTCAGGATAGTTCTTGGGTTTTCATTATTCTGCAGAGGAAACTGATGTTTTTTTAAAATTTCATGACCCTGGTCATTAGACTGACTAAATATATTTCAGCTACATTGTATGTGTCACCTATAAATGGGGCATCAATGAATAGTAATCGTCACCCTTAACATGCCATGTGTTCACAGGGCACTTTTCACTAGAACATTCTCACCAGAATCCTTCCTGTTAGAGCCCTCTGAGAGCAGGTGAAGATGAAGGGCAGGCAGAGAGAAAGGTAAGATCCTAAATCCTTCCATGAAAGACACATGTGGGTAAGCCTCTCACTGAGAATGCACTCTCTGGTCTGAATTTTGTCATCATAGTCTCCTGTGTAGGGCTGATGGAGCTGAAACACTGCTGGTGACCTCAGGTCCAAAGCAGGAAGTGACCTGTGGCTGGAGGACATATGTGACCCTCGCCATCATCTGCCCAAACTGCCAGCAGAGCTGCTCCCTTTTAGACACCACAACAAATAGATAAAAGGAGAGAGTGAGAGAGAACCAATTATTTTCCCCCAACACTCTTCAGGGGCCTATTCTAGGGAAGAGGAGAACTAGTTGGCTCCATTTCCTCCTGTTATTATCTGCTCAGTGCTGTGCAAAAAGTGTTGCTTTGTTGCAGCGTGGTGGGTTTGGGTATTTACACTGGAGAGGAAAGCAGGAACTCACAGCCCTCAAATGAGTCACCTTGGGCAGGGCAGGCATTATTTGAACATCTGCATGTTTGTTTCTCTGATTATATACTAATACACATCAGGGGCGGTGCAGGCGTAGGCTGGTGGCAGGAGCAGGCAGATTTGGGAAGAACACCCACTTGCCAGTAATCCACAAAGCCGACAGTCCTCAGCTGCTGGAGCTGCCCTAAGACATGCCATCATTTGTCTTTATTCTCTGTTCACTCAATGCTCAGCACACATACAGTGCCTTACAGCCACACAATGTAGTAATCATAGATTTCCACTTCCCAGACATGGCAATATAGGCTCAGAGAGGTGAGGTGACTTGTTGAAGGGCTCAGCTAGGAATAGCATCAGAATAAGTTCACTCCACAGGGAGATGAAGTACTCTATGATAGGTTATCTAATGCCCACCTCTTGAGACCCCCATGACCCCAGTATCATCCCTCCCATGTCTCATTCTCTGCTCCTTAAGTTCCACTTTGAATGAAACAACAAAGTCCAACAAGCAATTATCTCCAGAAAATCTTTGTGAAACTGTGTAATCAGTGATAGTTGCCATGAGCAGGGCCATTTCTGGGGAGATTCTAGAAGCCCCTGGTGGATGGTAAAGGGCTATGATGTGGAATTGGAGGCAGGGGTGGAAGAAGGTGGAGGCCAAGCCCTAGAACACTGAGAATAGCATCAATGAGACAAGCTGTGGAGAAAGGCCCAGCAGCTTGTGAAGGGGAGAGAGGGAGTCTAGGACATCCATGCCAACCTTAGAGAAGGCACCAGGCACCTGCTTATATGCTGGGAGGACCCCAGAGGCCTAGCTTCCTCAAGTGGGGCTAATGAAGGCAGCTGAAGGCCAAGAGACTACTCATGGATTCCATCTCTGATACCAAGCAACTATGAATATGGCAAGCAGGCTTCACCTTGGGCTTTATGGAGACATTTCTGCTTCATAAACTCGACCCCCTTTCATATATAGCTTCTCATTTCCTGCTCACAATGCTGGCTCGGGGGCACCTGTAATTATCATCATTTTATATTTGGAGAAACTGGCTCTAGAGAGGAAAAGGTGGAGGCTCCTGTTCACCTGCCCCTGTTAACCATCATCTTGGAGACTAATTAGGGTTGGTGCTGACCTCATCCTGCCCAAACCTTTGAAACTCACCTGGGCTGTCGCCAAGTGCGTGGAAAGAATGTAGATTCCTTCACTTACTGGCTTTGTGGCTGGTCAGGTCTTTCAGCCTTGCTTTCTGATCTGTGAAATTGGGGTAGTAATAATGCTTATTCTAGAACAGTGCTGGTTCAATAGAAATACCCATGAATGTGAGCCATAAACTTTTTCTAGTTTTCACAAGTAAAAAGAAACAAGTGAAATTAATTTAAAATATTTTATTTCACACAATATACCCCCAACTTATCATTTTGATTTGTAATCAATATTTAAAAGTCAGTAATGAAAGTATGTTACATTATTTTAACTACTGAGCCCATGAAAGCCCGTGTGTATTTTAAATTTACAGCACATGTGAATTGAGAGGCCTTACTTTCAAGCACTCAACAGCCACATGTCTCCAGTGGCTACTGAACTGAACCGCGCAGGTCTGTGAGGTTCCAGGACCTAAAGGATTGGAGGGCCTAAAGTATGCGAAGCGCAGGACATCGGTTGACACATCAATGCGACCATTAATTCCTCTTCTTTCTGGTTCCTAGAGCTTCGCGCGCGCGCGCGCGCGCGGGCGCGCACGCACACACACACACACACACACACACACCTTTACAGAGACCCAAAAGCCCAAAGCAGACATGTGACAAATCCAGCAGTTAGCACTTTTCGAAGCTCCTCCCCGACCATCTTCCTTACAGAGGTGAAAACCCACACACTGTGCCATCCTTGCTATCCTTGCATATAGCTGTCACCTTCCCAGCCCGAATCCCCCCGCCCCTCCTCCCCGCTCTGCACCCCTCCCAGCGTTTACACTAGCCGAGAATTCCCACCCAGAATAGAAAGAGAATGAGGCATGGAGTCGAGGACCCTGCCCAGGATGCAGAAACCCTTGGCAAAGAGCTGGGGATCCCACTGAAAATGCGTCTTCAATTCTGGGATCTCTATTCCAAATGTTCTTCGCCCCTGAGAGGCGAGGACAGGATTTGGAAGCAGCTCCTCCCTCCGGTTCCGGGACCCGGATCTCCATCCCCCCTCAGGGCTCAGGGTGGGCTGAGTGGGAGGGGGTCGGGAACTAGACTGAAGGACGCCCGGGGTGCAGCTGCGGCTGGCAGGCTGGGCTGGAGGTCTGGGCACCGCCCTAGGCCGCCGGTTGCCGGAGCTGGGAACCCTCCTTGGACCTTGCGGCCGCAATGCCGCGCCCGAGCGCCCCCGCACCTCGCACCGCGCCCCAGCTCCCTCTCGCGGTGCCGCAGTCCCTGCCGCACCGCCCCCCAATACTCCGCCCCTAATTACGTCACCGCGGGCCGGGCGGGTCCGGGCATATAAAAGCCGGAGCTGGGGGACGGCGGCAGGTCTCTGCGCTGTCCATAGCCCTCCGATTTACCGTGAGCGCACAGCTCCGAGGGCCAGCGCCTCCACCCGCTCCGCAGCCGGCACTATGCGTGAGATCGTGCACATCCAGGCTGGCCAATGCGGCAACCAAATCGGCGCCAAGGTGGGCGCGCTGCGGGGAATGGGGCCGGGAGGAGTCGCAGACCCGGGCCAGAGTCCCCTAGGGCGTGGGTCGCGGCTGGGACGGGGGTTGGGGAGCGTGCGATGGCCCCGGGCTTCATTCTACCCCGAGGCTTCTGGGCGGGGTCCGGGAAGACCCAAACCTGCCGCGATGCTTCGCAGCCCTTAGTCAGGATTCTTTAAATTTCCTTGGGACATCTTCCTGTACTGCAGGTTTGGCATTCATCTGGGTGTATTAATCTCTGAAATTTGAATCGGGGCTGCAGTAATATGTACCCATCCATAGCCTCGTGTGAAATGTAATTTGTATATTTTTGTCGTTTGAATGAAAAAAAATGCAATGTCATTGGACTGACATGTTATAGAGTCTTTTCTTTGGCTGTCACGTAGAAGGGTGTTAGATAAAGTCTCAACGTGGGTACTGTCTAGACGTGATGACATGTAACATGATGGTTTTTCTCGTCTGCTAGGTGGCAGGTGACTACATGGGTGGGGGCTGTAATTCCCGACCGCGATGGGGAGGCAGCAGCGGGCATGGTGCATAGTTGTGGGCGGGCGCCCTTACAAGGACGTGGTCTCTTTCAAAACCGCCATATTGCCCACCCCAACCTCCCCGCCCCCTTTCCTGCTACAAATTTACAATGGACTCTTAAGTCCTCATGATGGCAAGCTTCTTCCACTGCCGCCTGGCAGCCCTCACAGGATCGTGCCTACCCTTGCCTGACCATTCCCTGCCGGGTCAGTGCATGGAGGCCACTATGTAGGTCAGTGGCATAAACCTAGGATGTTGTAAGCTACGTGGGGTTTGTGCCAGGAGTCATGGATCTCTGGAGGCAGCTGTTGGGGGGAGGGGGCGGGGGGCGGAGCCACCTGATCCACTGTCCTGCAAGGACCCATCTGAAGATCCATCCATTCGCCAGGATGCAGTGACATTCACCTCTACCTAGAGTGACAGAGTACCGCTGGGTCCACTGCTTCTTAGAAGGGTATCTCCTGTGCCCTCTCCTCCAGTGTCTCTCCCAGCTTTTTGGTCCGCAGCCACAATATGGCTGATGCTCTGTGGATTTCCAAACCCCTCTGCAGCACATGCTACAGAAAATAGGGACTGTAGGACCCTGATGGCTCCATGCCAAGATGCGATTCCTTTTTTATTTCAGTTTTGGGAGGTCATCAGCGATGAGCATGGCATTGACCCCACTGGCAGTTACCATGGAGACAGCGATTTGCAGCTGGAGAGAATCAATGTGTATTACAATGAAGCTGCTGGTGAGTATTTGAATGCAAACCTTGCTTCCCACATGTGGCACAGGAAATGTCCTAGGAGCATATGAATGACAAATGATTCTTGCATATATATTGATAATACAAAATCCAAAGGAAAAGAAGAAGAATGTGCTTAATGGTTTCTTAAGACTCCTGCATGTTGGCATGACTAAGCATGTTCAGCATCTCCTTTTTTTCCATCCCTTTGTCTCAAATGCTGGAATTCTGTGCAATGAATTGTGCCATGAGAGCTACATAGAGCACAGATTTGCCCATGACTTGTGTGTGAAGCACAGGTCTCACTCTTGTTCCCACAGGCAACAAATATGTACCTCGGGCCATCCTGGTGGACCTGGAGCCCGGCACCATGGACTCGGTGAGGTCGGGACCATTCGGCCAGATCTTCAGGCCAGACAACTTTGTGTTCGGTATGTCCTCATGGTCCATGGGAGCTGGCCAAATGACTCACCTTCTTCCTAATAGCCACACTTTACTGTTCTCAGTGTTCAGTGCTGCCCACAGACAGCTCCAGTCCTGGCCTAACCCCACTCAGTCCACAGGGAGGTGTGGGGTGTTGGGGGTCTCTGTTAACTGTCTTGACAGCTCAAAGATCAATGTCAGCTGCAGAGGCTGTGGTGGCCTCCATTACAGAGCAGCCTCTGAAGAGAAAGAATAAAGAGCAAGAGCTTCAAACAGGGCTTATGGGCTTCAGGTAATTTCAAAGGAACAGTGGCAACAAGTAACCACTTTAAGGTGCCAGAGGCCAAAAGCACAGCTTATGACCAAGGTGTAGACAACGGTTAGAGTCCCTCTTCTCTGATCCCACTGTCTTCCCCTTGCCTGCTTAATTTCACCTAATTAGAATATTTACAGAAGGTTCTTTTTTTTTTTTTTTTTCTTTTTTGGTACTGGGGATTGAATTCAGGGGCACTCGACCACTGAGCCACATCCCCAGCCCTATTTTGTATTTTATTTAGAGACAGGGTCTCACTGAGTTGCTTAGGGCCTCACTAAATTGCTGAGGCTGGCTTTGAACTCGCGATCCTCCTGCCTCAGCCTCCCAAGTGCTAAGATTACAGGCGTGCGCCACTGCGATTGGCTCGTTCTTAATATTAGAAACAGCTTGGTTTTGTTAAAGGCATTCTTTTCCTCAATTTTAAAAATTTTCTTTACCCTAGTTCTTTTCCCCCTCAACCTTTAAAAAATTTTTAAAATGGATACTCACCCTGCTGTTCAATAGCACACCAGAGCATCCAGCTTTCTTCTGACTGTGAGTTAGTATCCATTGATCATACTTCCCCAGCCCTCCCATCCCAGAGTTTTTGAAGGTCACTGATACACTGAATTTTTTTATTTAGGTAACAAAGCAAATCTAAAGAAGAATCTGCCATTCTGAAACTAGTTCTACCTTTTCCACCACAATCCGAATGACAGAATTCATAATTTCTTGTGTCTGTGGCTAATATTTTCTTTTCCTCTGGCAGGCCAGAGCGGTGCAGGAAATAACTGGGCAAAGGGCCACTACACAGAGGGAGCCGAGCTAGTGGACTCGGTCCTGGACGTGGTGAGGAAGGAGTCAGAAAGCTGTGACTGTCTCCAGGGCTTCCAGCTGACCCACTCTCTGGGGGGCGGCACCGGGTCAGGCATGGGCACCCTGCTCATCAGCAAGATCCGCAAGGAATACCACGTCATGCCCTCGCCCAAGGTGTCTGACACCGTGGTGGAGCCCTACAACACCACTCTCTCTGCACCAGCTGGTGGAAAACACAGATGAAACCTACTCCATTGACAATGATGCCCTGTCCGACATCTGCTTCCGCACCCTGAAGCTGACCTCAACCACCTGGTGTCAGTCACCATGAGCGGGGTGACTATGTGCCTGTGCTTCCCTGGCCAGCTGAATGCAGACCTGCGCAACCTGGAGGTGAACATGCTGCCCTTCCCTCGCCTGCACTTCTTCATGCCGGGTTTCGCGCCCCTGACCAGCAGGGGCAGCCAGCAGTACCGCGCCCTGACCATGCCGAGCTCATCCAGCGGAGGTCATGTCCTTCCATAGCATCCCAAAGCTAACAGCAGAGGGGCGGGGAGGGTGAGATGTTTCTTAGCAGCTCTTCAAAGAACTAGCACGGCTTCCTCTGAGTCACCATTATGATGAGGCCGGCGTGGTTAGACCTGCATCCTTATAGGCTTCAAGCAAGGACAATGAAACAATTGAACAGCTTTGTCCTTTTCTTTCAGTTCTGAGTCCAGTGACTGCCTAGAGTAGAAAGATAATCAAAATCCCATTTCATCAGGGGTCAGGAAGGAACTGGAAGGGTTCAGGTAGGGAAGAGAGCAACAGCCAGAAAGGGAACCACAGGTCCCTGATAGGTAACTAGACAGGCATGTTCAGCCAAGTGGCAGCACCAGGCACAATGGCTTGAAGCCACATTTTTGGAGATGAAAAAAAACTTTCTAGCAAATGTCTTTGTAGCAGCCACTATTGGACACCCCATCCCCCATGTCTTTGTTGCTCACTCTTCATGGACTTGCTGATGACTTCCCACTGCAAACAATTGTAATCTACCTCAGGTCTCATTTGCCCAGCCTGGTAGCATCTTCGGAAGGAGGCCCCATTCAATGACAGATTGGAGGCTAAGTAGTCCAGCACCCCCGCCTCTCTAGTGGGCCACCTTTGAGTTGTTCTACCTTGTCTCTTACAGATCCCTTGGGTTAAGCTCTTGCTGCCCACCCAGTGACCTGCAGCAAATTTGCCTTGGTGCCTGAGGTGGATTGGCTTCAGAACCCTCCCAGTGACTATGAAAGTCTGCAAATGTTCAAGTGACTTATATAAAATGGTCTAATATTTGCGTATAACCTGGGCACTTTCTCCTATATAAGTAAATCATCTCCAGATTACTTATAATAACTGATACAATGCAAATGCTATGTAAATAGTGGTTATGGTATTGTTTAGGGAATAATGACAAGGAAATAGTCTGTACACATTAGTACACACTTTCTTAAAAAAAATACATTTGCGGGCTGGGGATATAGCTGAGTTGATAAAGTGCTTGCCTTGCAAGCACAAGGCCCTGGGTTCAATCCCCAGCACTGTAAGAAAAA
>JAJEJO010058619.1:0-10852 GCA_020662805.1 Glaucomys volans | reverse complement strand
GAGGAGGAGTGTGAGTGTGGCCCTCCTGAGCCAGGGCTTTATGTACCTGCCCAGGTCAGGTAAGGCTGGACATGTGGTCACTTCCTGGTTCCTGTTTGTGCCATTTTCCTGTTTGTGCCTCTTTCTCCGGTGTCCCTCTGAACAGCAGCCCTGTGTACTGCCTGTGTGCCTTCAGGTGCTTGTCAGGTGCCCCGTGGGCCCAGCTCTTTTGCCTTATTTGTGTCCATAGGAGGAAGTCCCCAGGGTCCAGCTCGTTCCTGCTACCTGAAGGGTCACAGGTGATTAAAAACTTAACAGTTTTAGGTCTATAAAGGGTTAGAGAATAATATATCAAGTCACCATAGAAAACATCCAACTTATGGAAATAGTCACAAACCAGACGAAGCCTCTATGACCTTCTGTTTCTGCTCCAACCTAATGAGTTCCTGGGTTCGGAACTACCAGTCCCAGGGCCTCATGCTCCTGGCCACTGAATGTGGACGACCCTGAAACTTACTTCGCATGCTCAGAACTCTGTGTGACTGGCCATAAGCGGTCTTTCTCCTTTTGCCATTCCTCTGGAGACAACGGGTGAGGCAGCTCCGGTGGATGCGGTGCCGTCTCTGACCTCTCCCAGTAGCGCCATTCGGAGGCAGCCTCCTTGCTGACCTGCGGAACGTTCTGTTCCTTCCTCTTGCTGTCTCAAGCCGCACTGCCACTTCCCCGCCCAGGCCCCTGTGCATTCCGGGCAGCATGTCTGCCTTTGCAGATCTGCCCTTGCCAGGGTTCCAGGCCTCCTGAGGGGCTGCAGCCTCTACCTTCTGCACCCTGGGAGCTGGACTGCACCACCAGGGGGCGCCACTGGCTGGCTCCCACTTTCTAGGGTACTTTTCACTTTCTTTTCTTCCCTCCTCATGTCCTCTGGCTACCTCACTATCTGGGCTCCTGACTGTCTTTACTGATGTCTGAAGTTCTTTGAATTTTTGGATGCTGATGGGGACCACGTGAGGATTGCAGGCTTTCCCAGGCTGCGGCTTTCCTCTCTCCTTCTCCTCGACCCCTCTGCCTGCTTCTTCCTCCTCTCCCTTCTTTGCCGAGTTCACTGGGATGTAACAACGTGTGTGGGGTGGATGTGAAGTGTTCCTCAGAGGCTCAAGAGCTGAAGGTTTGCCCCCGTGCTCCCAGGGGCCATGGGGCCGTGGGGCCGTGACTGGAATCATCTGTGGGGGACTCAGCAGAATGGCCTATGGGGAGGTGGGGGAAGCTGCCGGGCTGGGAACAGTTGGTGGGAGTGGTCCTGGTGGGTCCTCTGGGGATTCGGTCTTGCCTTTTTCTTCCTGGCTGCCTGAGCTGAGCAGCTTGGCCCTCCACACCCTCAGCCTGACGTAGTTCCTCGCCTCAGGTCCAGAACAGTGGGCCAGCTGACCAGGGATAAGACCTCTAAAGCTGGGAACCAGGACAAACCTTTCCTCCTTCAAGTCACCTTTCTCAGGTGTTTTATCCAGCGACAACAAGTTGATCGACGACGTGTGTGTGTGTGTGTGTGTGTGTGTGTGTGTGTAAAACTTTGAGTTTGGAGATTATTGATTTATTTACTTAGTAGTAGGCGCCAGGGATTGAACCCAGGGTGCTCGATCACCAAAACACATCCCCAGCCCTTTTCAATCTTTATTTTGCAAAAGGGTCTCTCTAAGTTGCTGAGGCTGGCCTTGAGCTTGTGATCCTTGCTTCAGCCTTCAGGCTGGATCACAGGCGTGCACCCCCATGCCTGGCAAGTTTACAATGTGAAAACTACCTAGCATTGAGTCTTGTTTATTTTCTGAAGCAGGGATTCCATCTGCTCATTTTTTCCCACGTGGATAACAGACCTGGCCAGCACCTTTGGGCCCCCGACACCTGCCCTCTTCTCTCATCTTTTCAAGCCCCTGGGCTTCTGCCTGCTCTGTGGGTCTCTTGGAGTGTTCTGGAATCCTGCTGTGGGAGCCAGCACAGCTTGTAGTGACCTGGACAGCCCTCGTGGTGCCCCTGGACAGCCCGCCTGCTGCACCTGGACAGCCCTCGAGGTGCCCCTGGACAGCCCGCGTGCTGGACCTGTGGAGTCAGCTTATCTGTTTTCACAAAGAATCTTTATTAGAATGCTCATTATACCCGAGTTGAACTTGAAGATTAATTTGAAGGAGAATTGTCATATTTAAGATTTTGAATTCTTATCTGTGGATGTCATATAAATTTTAAACATATTAAACATTTATATATTAAACGTCATTTTTAAACATATTAACATGTTTTAACATTTTAGGCATATAGTTACATGATGAAGTTCAAATGTTTTCCTGCTCTAAGACCTTTCCTTGTTGGTCATTCTTATACCCCCATCTTGTTTTTTTTCTGGTTGGTGTTGGAAATGGTACCTTTTAAAATTGTGTTTTCTAACTGCTGTTGATTGTTTCTGTGTATTTGTCGTCTTGTTCGCAAGTTTGCCAAGTTCTTATTTTAATTCCAAAGATCCACCTTTAGGCTTTCTTTGGTTTTTCTACCCTAACACTCATTTTAGTGAATTTTGGAGGCATGTGTTCCTTTTTCTTCTCCTTGACTGGTGTGCATGGCTCGCCGTACTGGTCGGGACAGGCTCAAGGTGCAGTGGGCGATCCTGTTCCTGGTTCTGAAGGGAATTCCTCTAACACTCTGCTCTTCTTCGGGACGTGGACGTACATGCTTGGGGGAGTCTTATCAGATTAAGGGAGGTGGCTTTCATTTCTAGTTTGCCGGTCACTTTTCCTGCGTCTTGAGCACGTGCTGCACCCTAACCCTAAGGCTTGCTGCAGCCTGGAATGGATGGCCGTTTCCACCTTGGGGACGGGTGGATCTGGGGACAGGTCTAAAGGGCAAGGAGCCCTCGCAGTGCTCCACTGCAGTTTGCTCCATGTTATCATTCCGCCCATTTGGCTGTGCTTCGCCTCGAGGGTCAGGCTGAGTGCTCCGACCACTGCTGCGGCTCCTCCGTCTGCGGCGTCAGGCTTTGGGTCCCCTTCAGGTCAGGGGCTGGGAAGCCTGGCGCCGGGTGGGAACGGTCCTCGATGCGCCCCCTGGCGGTGGCGCAGAGGCGAGCTGGGTCGTGCGCGGGCAGGGTGTGGGCGAGAGTCCAGGCCCGGCCCGGGTTTGTGGGCGCCTGCAGGTCACACTGCCTCTCACTGCGCTGGGGCCGCCCTCTTCCTTCCTGCTGGGTTCTTAGGTCCTCCATCTCTGCCTCTGCGCTGCTCACCAGCTCTGCCGGACGTTGTCGATTTTCTTAGTCTTTCCAAAGGCCAGATGCTCCGTTGGTTCTCCTCATTGGGGGTTTTACGATCACCTGTTTCTGCTCTTACCTTTAGTGATCCCTGCTCTTCTTTCCTTTCTCTTGTCCTTTCCCATGTTCTCAGCACATGTTTGCTCATTAACCCCTAGCTTAATTTTTCCGGCACAACCGTCTGGAAGGAAACCTGTTTGACAGGGAGGGAGCTGATGGTGGAGCCCAGGTTCTAACAGTGGTTTCCCTGTTATTCAGGTGGCCCCAGGTCCACAGCCTGTGTGAGCCACCATCTCCAGGACCCTCCACATCGGCCAGCAGTGCCATCGCTGCTTGCTTATTGTCAGTTGAAGGACAGTGAACATATTCAGACTGCCCCTGTGGTTCTGGAATTGAAACCTTGTTATTCCTCCTGGTTTTCCTTAGCAGAACTTGAGGAGCATGGGTTTAGGGTGGCCAGGTCCTCCTGGGTGGACGCCTATAGTGCTACTGGCTCCTCCCCCAACACCCTGCAGGGCCAGAAGGTGCCCTCCTTCCTGGGAGCTGGTGGGTGTCTCCCACGCTTCCCCACCCTACCTGTGCACCCCCCTCTCCTGTGACCACGCAGATGCTGCTTTCAAATCAACCATCATCTTTTCTTTTCTTCTCTTTTTTTTTCTGGTACTGGGAATTGAACCCAGGGGCACTCAACCACTGAGCCACATCCCCAGCCCTTTTTTATATTTTTTATTTAGAGACAGGGTCTTACTGAGTTGCTTAGGGCCTCTCTAAATCGCTGAGGCTGGCTTTGAACTTGCAATCCTCCTGCCTCAGCCTCCCGAGCTGCTGGGATCACAGGTGTGTGCCCCCACAGCCAGCTTAGAATCGACACTCCATGGGTGTCTGCTCTTCACCCTGAGCTGTGGCCCTGTGTTTCGTTGTGATTTGTGGTACATTGAGATGTGCTTCTACCGTCCTTCACATTTGACTCCTCTACTTTTGCATTTCCTTCTCTTATAGGCAGTTTTCAAAATTCACTTCTATTTCCCTTTGACTCACTTAGATGACACACTGTGTTCCCACCCCTCCTTTTCCATTTTGCAGAGCGAGGGCGGGAACCCAGGGCTGTGCGTGTGAGGCAAGCCTCGTTCTGCTGAGCGACATCCTCAGCCTGTTTCCCTGGTTAGTGACAGCCCTCTGAATTCCATAGGCATTTTTTGAACCCAGGACACATTCCTAACTCTGCTCCTTCTTATTCTCATTTTGAGACGGGGCCTGCTAAGCTGTGCAGGTGGCCTGGAACTTGGCACCCTCTTGCTCACCTCCTGGTAGCTGGAGCACAGTCCTGGGCCACCGTGGTTTCATGAGCATTTAAGATGGCATCTGGCTGTGGCGGCCACTTGGTCCCTCTGTGAAATGGCGCAAGGCCAGTCTGCTCTGGACCTGCGCAGCCCTGGTGTCAGGAGGGCGGTTTCCAGCTTGGCTCCTCCTTGCTGTCCCACCCCCACGCTCACCACTGTCTATCTCAGTGGTCACTGCTGGCAAGCTCACCACCTGCTGCCCAGTCACTCCAGGCAGCCTCCACTCTCCCAGGCCCTTCCTCTAGCTTCAGCTCTCTTCCTCCAAGTCTCTCTGGAAGCTCCGAGGAGGCACCGCAGTGCAGGAAGGCAGCCTGGTGCCTCCCCTGGAGGGTGCTCCCGCTGCGGAGGTCACGCTACAGAGCTGGCAGCTGTCCCTGCTTGTCCTGCTCCTGTGCTTCTGTGCGTGGTCAGTTGATCTGGGCCCTGGAGGCGGGGCGCCTCCTGGGTCGCTCCGAGTGCGCATGTGTGCTGGATTCTCTCACTGCGCTCCACACTGATCCTGGGCTTGGGAGTGCTCCCCCGTGGGGGCGTCTTGCTGTGCCCACTCTCCTGAGCACACTCTGCTCTGTGCTCCTGCGTCTTCCCCCCACCCTTTTCATGGGTTCATGTTGGCCACACATAACGTCAGCATTCACCTTGACAAATTGCAAATGCATGGAATAAAATGTGCCCAAATTGAGTCTGCAGTGCTCCCCTTCCCCTCCCTGCTGTCCCCTTCCCCTTCTCTCACTCCATGTGTGTTTTTGGAATCAGCGTCAGTGGACACAGACATGGCGAGGTCCCCATAGCACACTCGTGTGCACAGAGGGAGCAGGTCAGTTCCAGCCCGCTGGTCCCCCTCTGCTGTGCCTCCTCCCGCCCCCTCAGTCCCCTGCTCTCTCATCTTGATGGAACCCCAGGCCTCCCACCCATTTCTTTTCTTTCTCCCCCTTACTTTAGAAGAGCTTCTGCATATTCTGTGTCTTTAAAACCCCTTTATTGAGGTGGAATGCACAGCGGAGTGGCTTTAGCGTGTCCCAGGCTTGTGCAGCATCCCCACGGCCGGCCCGGCCTCTGGCGCTGTCTCTGAGCCCGTATGTCATGGGTGGTGCCACACCGGTCCCCGTGACTGGCTCCCGCATGCACACGGAGGTGGGCGCATGTGGCAGGGCCGGCAGCGCCGTCCTCCCGACACCGGCCTGCGTTGGACCTGCCGGTGGCCAGGCAGCCGGCCAGCACCCGAGGCTGTGTGGGGAGCACTGCCGCCCATTTGTGCTGGGGTTTCGTGAGGAGGCAGCTCGGCTCCCTGGGGTCCATGCCCAGTGCAGAGCTGCTGGTCACCTGTGTCCTGCTTGGCCTCCGCGTCTGGGCCCGTCTCCGCACTGCCTTTGTCCCATCTGGGGTTTTCGTAGGCTCCGCTGCAGCTGCTGGGGGACGGCATTGCGGGTTCTGCTTTGTCCTCTCCCGGGCCAGCCTGGGCTGTCGCAGGGCGTATTCAGAACCCGTTCCAGGTTTGAAGCCCGCACACCTCGAGTGCGTCCTGCTCCTCGCCAGCGTCCGAGGTTCCGGGGCCTGCTTGGCTGGCTGCCTTCTCCTGCACTGGTCCGCTGCTTCCTGTGGTGTCTGACTTGGGGTTATCTTGCCTCCCGACCTGGGACCACTCCTGGGGGTCCTGTGACCCTGCGTGAGCAACGCCCCGCACCCCATCTGACACAGGCCTGAGTTCCTGGGGACACACCCCCGGGGGCAGGCGGAGGCGGCCAGGTTTCCTTTGTGGAGGTTTTGGACATTTTCTAGCTCACCTTCACCTGCAGGTAAAGGTGCTGGTTTGCAAGGGGTCATGGATCCTCACCCGCCTGTGGTCTCTGGGGTGAGTCTTCCAGTTTGGCTGAGACGGCAGGGGTGCTTCGGTGAGCAGGAGCTGGGGGCTCCGTTCACACTGTTTTCCAGCCTCCCTTTTGACTTGGGCCCCTGGAATGTCTCGCGCTCATTCATTTTTATTCATTTTTCCTGCGGGGATCATTCTTCCTCACCATGAATATCTAACGTGGCAACTGGGCTGTGGCTCCGAGGTTCCACCCCCAACGCCCAACCCCCAGAAAAAGTCCAGCGTGGAAAATCTAATAGAAAATAAGGATTATTTAAAATATCAAAAGTCTTCTGTATCCAAGAGTTAATCTATAAAGAATGCCTCAGACATCTGCAGAAAATGTGTAGAAATAACTTTTAAAGGAAGAGCCTAAAAAGAGAACTGGATAAATGGAGAAGTATACCATGTTCATAGATGGAAAGCCTCGACGTCATAAGAAGTTTATTTTCTTTATATGATTCACATATTTAATGATTTTAATTATAATTTAAATTTCAGAAGGATTTAATTCTGAAGTTTCTCCAATAGATTTAAAATCTATGTGTAAAACTTGTGAATTCCTGAGAAACAAAGGATTAAAGAGTAAAAGGGGGTCTCTGGCAGATGTTCAGGTACCACAAGGTCTTGGCTACTCAGGAAGGTACTTCACACAGACAGACAGCCGCCCGAAGGAGACCCACAGAGCCTGGAGCTTCATGTTTTAATAAATAGGTGATAATTTATTAAATAGATGATCCTGTGTGGAAAACTGAAATGAGGTGCCTGCCTCACAGCCTCTAGAAGCTGGATGGATTTAGGATCTGAGAGTGTGGGTGTAAAGTGAACAAAGAATCTAAAGGAAGCAGAAGAGAATGTGGGAGATCGTGTTGGAAGGAATTATTTTTTAAATTTTTTTATTTGCTTAATTATACATGACAGTAGAATGCACTTTGATACATCTTATATAAACGGAGTATAATTTCTCATTCTTCTTTAAGGCTGATTAATATTCTATTGTGTTTATGTACCACATTTTCTTTACCCATTCATCTGTTGAAGGGCACCTGGGTTGGTTCCATAATTTAGCTATTGTGAATTGGGCTGCTATAAACATTGATGTGGCTGTGTCACTGTAGGATGCTGGTTTTAAGTCCTTTGAGTATAAACCAAGGAGTGGGACAGCTGGGTCAAATGGTGGGTCCATTCCAAGTTTTCTGAGGCATCTCCACACTGCTTTCCAGAGTGGCTGCACCACTTTGCATTCCTACCAGCAGTGCATGAGTGAACCTTTTCCCCCACATCCTCGCCAACATTTATCGTTATTTGTATTCTTGATAATTGCCATTGTGACTGAACTGAGATGAAATCTAGAGTAGTTCTGATTTGCATTTATCTAATTGCTAGAGATGCTGAACATTTTTTTTCATCTTTGTTGATCAATTGTATTTCTTCTTCTGTGATGTGTCCGCTCAGTTCCTCAGCCCTTTTATTGATTGTGTGTGTGTGTGTGTGTGTGTGTGTGTGTGTGTGCGCGTGCTTTGAGTCTTTATATATCCTAGAGGTTAATGCTTTATCTGAGGTGCAGGTGGCAGAGGTTTTCTCCCGCTCTGTAGGCTCTCTCTTCGCGTTATTGTTTTCTTTGCTGAGAAGCAGTTTTTTCGTTTGAATTCATTCCATTTACTGATTCTTGATTTTACTTCTTGCACTTTAGGGGTCTTGGTAAGGAAGTCAGGTCCTAGGCTGACACGGTGAAGATTTGGGCCTGTTTTTTCTTCTAGTAGTTGCAGGGTCTCTGGTCTAGGGCCTAAGTCTTTGGTCATTTTGAGTTGAGTTTTGTGCTGGGTGAGAGACAGGGGTTTAATTTCATTTTGTTACATGTGGACCAGGAAGGAATTCTTAAATGCAGTCCTCAAAGCATAAACGATAATTAGGAAAAATAAGAATTTAATCACATCAAAACTGCAGATGGGGGCTGGAGTGGCCTAGCATGTGTGGGGCTCTGGGTTTGATCCTCAACACCACACAAAAATAAATAAATAAAATAAAGATATTGTGTCCGTCTACAACAAGAAAACCCTGCAGATACATGCTTCAGCCGCCCCCGCCCCTGCCCCACGGAAAGACGTTAGAAGATGGTGGGTAGCTGGTGTGGTGCGTACCCTACGGTACAATCCCAGCAGCTTGGGAAGCTGAGGCAGCAGGATTGCAAGTTCAAGGCCAGCCTAGGCACCTTAGAGAGATCCTGTCTCCATAAAAAAAAGGGGGGACTGGGGTTGTGGCTCAGTGGTAGAGTGCTTGCCTAGCACGCCTGAGGCACTGGGTTCAATTCTTAGCACCATGCATAAAAAAAAAAAGGGCTGGGGATGTAGCTCAGTGATAAAGCTCCCTGGGTTCAATCCTGAGTACAAAAACAAATACACAAATAGATAAGTAAATAAATAGCTATTGGAAACCGAGGGGGAATGTTTGCCCTGTTGCTAACCCCGATGGGTTACTGCCTAGGCTGTGGTGGAACTCCTGCAGACCAGCACAGAGATAGGAGAAGCAGCGGGCAAGGACGGAGAGCAGGCATGGCTGCACACAGGGCTGACAGGACCCCAAGGGACCGGCAGCCTTCTTTCCAATGAGCCTGAAGGAGATGGGTGCACAGTGCTTGTTCCTGCCCAGCCGGGGAGCGACCTCAGCCTGGCTGACGAGCAGTGTGGCGGTACGGAGCCTGAGCCTGTGCCAGGATTTGACACGTGGATGTGAGCCTGCACAGGTGCCCGAGGAACACCACCCGGATGTGGAGGACAAGGATGCCACCATGGCGTGCGCCCAGTGTGAGCGAGAGCAGCAAGCACGCTGGATGATACCGTGCTTGTCTCGCCCACAGGCCCACGTGGGCGGCTTGGCTGTGGAGGGGGGCTGGAAAGCCGTGCACGGGCCTGTGCATCCCCGTGGGGATGCTCGTGTTGGGGGACAGGTGAGTGAAATGGTGTCTACGCGGGACCTGCTCACTGAGGGCCAGGTCCGTCCTGCTCTCAGCACGGGTACCTGCTCGCATGTTCATTGTGTGGCACAAAGACAGATGCTTCTGTGAGTACCAGTAGGCCATGCACTCTGCGTGAAGCAGGGTGCTGTGGTCTGGGTCTCGAACATGAGCCTGTTTCATGTGGGGACACAGGCAGGTGTGACATTCGGTGGCCGTGACACTCCACTGCGCTGATACCCTCTGGCATCGTGGCCCACATTTCCTCCCCACACCACAGGGAAGACAGTGGCATGTCCTCTTCCGCCCGTGGCTGAAACCCCAGCCCCATGTCTGTCCTTGCCTGCCTTCGCCCACAGCCCCTCTCCTGTCTCAGGGCTCATGCTCTGGAGTGGCCTCCCAGTTCCCCGGCGCGGTCTGCATTACCAGGGTCAGCTGCAGGTGTGGCTGGGACCCCCACCTGGCCATGCCTCTCCCTCCTTCCATGCTCTGCTGGCTGGAGAGCCTCCTCAGCAACCTGTGCCCACCCAGAGGTGACCCACTGCTTCTGGGCCAGCGTGTGTCACCAACCCAAGCATCAGCGGTGTGGCATGGAGGCCAGCCAGGTGGCACAGCAGCACTGGAAGAAGGAAGTGCAGGGCGTTGCTCTGTGTGAATGTGCCCCCCAGAAGGCATCCCCACCCCAGCTGCTGATCAGCCACCACGCGGGAGCAGGTTGGAAGGAAAGCGCCACACCAAGCACCGGCTGACTTGCACAGCTCAGCCTTTATTAACAGGAAGTTCCTTGGTTGTTTTGTTTTTTAAAACAGAAGAAGTGGGAGGCAAGGGAAGGAAGGAGAGCTCGTGGAGAAGTAAGTCACGGGAACAGGAAATGCCCGGAGGACTCCGGTGCCAAGGGTGGAGAAGCTGGTCAAACAACCCTCGGTAATCACCCAGTAATTGCCTGGCTCTGGGGTGGGACCCTGCATCTGAGAAGCCCTGGAAGAGGCAGGCGATGGTGAGCTGTGACTGTCAGCTGGGCACCTGCTTCTAGGCAGGCCTCTCTCCAGCATCTGGACACATGCTTCTCCTGAGGGAGAAAAATGGAGAAAGGGAGGTGAGGGCAGGGATGAACGACAGGAGAGGTTGTAGTCACTTCAGGGAGGCCAGTGGACAGGAGCTGACCCAGGGACAAGAAATGGTTTCACTAGATACTGAGGAACCTCAAGGCCTGAATTCGGAGATTTAGATCTTGCACTGGCAGCAAATGGGGACACAGCAGCTGGACTGGCAGCAGGAGGACCCACAGCCCGAGGAGCAGCAGGGCTTGCAGCAGCTGGACTGGCAGCAGCAGGGCTTGCAGCAGCTGGACTGGCAGCAGCTGGACCCACAGCCTGAGGAGCAGCAGGGCTGGCAGCAGCTGGACTGGCAGCAGCAGGGCTTGCAGCAGCTGGACTGGCAGCAGCTGG